>JBAPLH010001821.1:0-57415 GCA_037897445.1 Ceriops zippeliana | reverse complement strand
TTTCTGTCTTTCAAAACGAATATATTCACTGTGAAAACAAAGTCCATTAACCATTTAAACCATCAATTTAATGAATTCCCAAAAACAATGGTGTCTTTGATCTTGATTTGTTTTTCTTATTGATATTAATTGGTTGAATTCCAAAATAAAGTGTCCCTCCCATCATTTCTAATTAGCAAGGATCATCGTTTGGTTACAAACACAGTTTTTGATACAATAATCATGAAATTAGCACTTGTGTCTAACCTACCTAGTAAATGAATTCAAACAAACAAGTCTACACTCCAATAAGACTCTAATTGTGATTGCTTTATTCAACCAAAGAAGTCATTGATCATGGTTTGCATTTCAAACTAATGTTAAATGTTATAATTCTTATATAATGAGACTGTCAATTCTCCTGTAGCTAATTACGACTATCCTTTTGTTACGAAGACTATTTTTCATTTAATGACAATGAAACTAACTTTTGCATGACTCTTAACGAATATATTCATTGTGAAAAAAAAGTCCATGAACCATTTAAACCATGGATTTAATCAATTCCGACAAACAATGGAGTCCTTGATCATGATTTGTATTTTTTACTGATATTAATTGGTTCAATTCCAAGATACAGTGTCGCTCCCATCATTTCTGGTTAGCAAGGATCATCTTTTAGTTACAAAACACACTTTTTGATACCGTAATCATGAAATTAACACTTGTAACTAAACTACCTAGTATATGAATTAAAACAAACAAGTCTACACCCCAATTAAACTCTAAATGTGTTTACTTCCATCAACGAAAGAAGTCATTGACGTTTGCATTTGATACTAATGCTAAATGTTACAATTCCTAAATAATAAGACTTTTAATTCACTTGAAGCTAAATACGCCATTCCTTTTCTTCCAAAGATTATTTTTCATTAAATGACCATGAAACTATCCTTTGTGTCTTTCCTAACGAATATATTCATTGTGAAAACAAAGTCCATTAACCATTTAAACCATCAATTTAATGAATTCCAACAAACAATGGTGTCCGTGATCTTGATTTGTTTTTCTTATTGATATTAATTGGTTGAATTCCAAAATAAAGTGTCCCTCCCATCATTTCTAATTAGCAAGGATCATCTTTTGGTTACAAATGCACTTTTTGATACAATAATCATGAAGTTAGCACTTGTGGCTAAACTACCTAGTATATGAATTCAAACACACAAGTTTACTCCCCAATAATACTCTAAATGTGATTACTTCGTTGAATCAAAGAAGTCATTGATCATGGTTTCCATTTCAAACTAATGTTAAATGTTATAATTCTTATATAATGAGACTCTCGACTCTCCTGAAGCTAATTACGCCTATCCTTTTGTTACCAAGACTATTTTTCATTTAATGATAATGAAACTATCTTTTGCATGACTCTTAACGAATATATTCATTGTGAAAACAAAGTCCATGAACCATTTAAACCATGGATTTAATCAATTCTGACAAACAATGGAGTCCTTGATCGTGACTTGTATTTTTTACTGATATTAATTGGTTGAATTGCAAAATAAAGTGTCGCCCCCATCATTTCTGGTTAGCAAGGATCATCTTTTAGTTACAAACACACTTTTTGATATAGTAATCATGAAATTAACACTTGTAACTAAACTACCTAGTATATGAATTAAAACAAACAAGTCGACACCCCAATTAAACTCTAAATGTGTTTACCTCCATCAACCAAAGAAGTCATTGATCATGGTTTGCATTTGACACTAATGCTAAATGTTATAATTCCTAAATAATAAGACTTTTAATTCATCTAAAGCTAATGCGCCCATCCTGTTGTTCCAAAGATTATTTTTCATTAAATAACCATGAAACTATCTTTTGTGTCTTTCCTAACGAATATATTCATTGAGAAAACAAAGTCCATGAACCATTTAAACCATGAATTTAATCAGTTCCAACAAACAATGGAGTCCTTGATCTTGATTTGTATTTCTTATTGATATTAATTGGTTGAATTCCAAAATAAAGTGTCCCTCCCATCATTTCTAATTAGCAAGGATGATCTTTTGGTTACAAACACACTTTTTGATACAGTAATCATGAAATTAACACTTGTAACTAAACTACCTAGTATATGAATTAAAACAAACAAGTCTACACCCCAATTAAACTCTAAATGTGTTTACTTCCAACAACCAAAGAAGTCATTGATCATGGTTTGCATTTGATGCTAATGCTAAATGTTACAATTCCTAAATAATAAGACTTTTAATTCACCTGAAGCTAAATGCGCCATTCCTTTTGTTCCAAAGATTATTTTTCTTTAAATGACCATGAAACGATCTTTTGTGTCTTTCCTAATGAATATATTCATTGTGAAAACAAAGTCCATGAACCATTTAAACCATGAATTTAATCAATTCCAACAAAAAATGGAGTCCTTGATCTTGATTTGTATTTCTTATTGATATTAATTGGTTGAATTCCAAAATAAATTGTCCCTCCTATCATTTCTAATTAGCAAGGATGATCTTTTGGTTACAAACACACTTTTTGATACAGTAATCATGAAATTAGCACTTGTGGCTAAACTACCTAGGATATGTATTCAAACAAACAAGTCTACAGTCCAATAAGACACTAAATGAGATTACTTCCTTCAACCAAAGAAGTCATTGATCATGGTTTGCATTTGACTAATGTTAAATGTTATAATTCTTATATAATGCGAGTTTCAATTCTCCTGTAGCTAATTACGCCTATCCTTTTGTTACGAAGACTATTTTTCATTTAATGACAATGAAACTAACTTTTACATGACTCTTAACGAATATATTCGTTGTGAAAACAAAGTCCATGAACCATTTAAACCATGGATTTAATCAATTCTGACAAACAATGGAGTCCTTCATCATGATTTGTATTTTTTATTGATATTAATTGGTTGAATTCCAAAATAAAGTTTCGCTCCCATCATTTCTGGTTAGCAAGGATCATCTTTTAGTTACAAACACACTTTTTGATACAGTAATCATGAAATTAACACTTGTAACTAAACTACCTAGTATATGAATTAAAACAAACAAGTTGACACCCCAATTAAACACTAAATGTGTTTACCTCCATCAACAAAAGAAGTCATTGATCATGGTTTGCATTTGACACTAATGCTAAATGTTATAATTCCTAAATTAATAAGACTTTTAATTCATCTAAAGCTAATGCGCCCATCCTTTTGTTCTAAAGATTATTTTTCATTAAATGACCATGAAACTATCTTTTCTGTCTTTCAAAACGAATATATTCACTGTGAAAACAAAGTCCATTAACCATTTAAACCATCAATTTAATGAATTCCCAAACAATGGTGTCTTTGATCTTGATTTGTTTTTCTTATTGATATTAATTGGTTGAATTCCAAAATAAAGTGTCCCTCCCATCATTTCTAATTAGCAAGGATCATCGTTTGGTTACAAACACAGTTTTTGATACAATAATCATGAAATTAGCACTTGTGTCTAACCTACCTAGTAAATGAATTCAAACAAACAAGTCTACACTCCAATAAGACTCTAATTGTGATTGCTTTATTCAACCAAAGAAGTCATTGATCATGGTTTGCATTTCAAACTAATGTTAAATGTTATAATTCATATATAATGAGACTGTCAATTCTCCTGTAGCTAATTACGCCTATCCTTTTGTTACGAAGACTATTTTTCATTTAATGACAATGAAACTAACTTTTACATGACTCTTAACGAATATATTCGTTGTGAAAACAAAGTCCATGAACCATTTAAACCATGGATTTAATCAATTCTGACAAACAATGGAGTCCTTCATCATGATTTGTATTTTTTATTGATATTAATTGGTTGAATTCCAAAATAAAGTTTCGCTCCCATCATTTCTGGTTAGCAAGGATCATCTTTTAGTTACAAACACACTTTTTGATACAGTAATCATGAAATTAACACTTGTAACTAAACTACCTAGTATATGAATTAAAACAAACAAGTTGACACCCCAATTAAACACTAAATGTGTTTACCTCCATCAACAAAAGAAGTCATTGATCATGGTTTGCATTTGACACTAATGCTAAATGTTATAATTCCTAAATTAATAAGACTTTTAATTCATCTAAAGCTAATGCGCCCATCCTTTTGTTCTAAAGATTATTTTTCATTAAATGACCATGAAACTATCTTTTCTGTCTTTCAAAACGAATATATTCACTGTGAAAACAAAGTCCATTAACCATTTAAACCATCAATTTAATGAATTCCAACAAACAATGGTGTCCTTGATCTTGATTTGTTTTTCTTATTGATATTAATTGGTTGAATTCCAAAATAAAGTGTCCCTCCCATCATTTCTAATTAGCAAGGATCATCTTTTGGTTACAAACGCACTTTTTGATACAATAATCATGAAGTTAGCACTTGTGGCTAAACTACCTAGTATATGAATTCAAACAGACAAGTCTACTCCCCAATAATACTCTAAATGTGATTACTTCGTTGAATCAAAGAATTCATTGATCATGGTTTGCATTTGAAACTAATGTTAAATGTTATAATTCTTATATAATGAGACTTTCGACTCTCCTGAAGCTCATTACGACTATCCTTTTGTTACAAAGACTACTTTTCATTTAATGACAATGAAACTATCTTTTGCATGACTCTTAACGAATATATTCATTGTGAAACCAAAGTCCATGAACCATTTAAACCATGGATTTAATCAATTCTGACAAACAATGGAGTCCTTGATCGTGATTTGTATTTTTTATTGATATTAATTGGTTAAATTCCAAAATAAAGTGTCGCTCCCATCATTTCTGGTTAGCAAGGATCATCTTTTGGTTACAAACACACTTTTTGATACAGTAATCATGAAATTAGAACTTGTGCCTAAACTACCTAGTATATGAATTCAGACAAACAAGTCTACACTCCAATAAAACTCTAAATGTGATTACTTCCTTCAACGAAAGAAGTCATTGATCATGGGTTGCATTTCAAACTAATGTTAATTGTTATAATTCTTATATAATGAGAGTTTACATTCTCCTGTAGCTGATTACGCCTATCCTTTTGTTACGAAGACTATTTTTCAATTAATGAGAATGAAACTAACTTTTGCATGACTCTTAACGAATATATTCTTTGTGAAAACAAAGTCCATGAATTTAATCAATTCCAACAAACAATGGAGTCCTTGATCATGATTTGTATTTTTTATTGATATTAATTGGTTGAATTCCAAAATAAAGTGTCGCTCTCATCATTTCTGGTTAGCAAGGATCCTCTTTTAGTTACAAACACACTTTTTGATTCAGAAATCATGAAATTAACACTTATAACAAAACTACATAGTATACGAATTCAAACAAACAAGTCCACACACCAATGAAACTCTAAATGTGTTTACTTCGATCAACCAAACAAGTCATTGATCATGGTTTGCATTTGATACTAATGCTAAATGTTATAATTCCTAAATAATAAGACTTTTAATTCATCTAAAGCTAAATGCGCCATTCCTTTTGTTCCGAATATTATTTTTCATTAAATGACCATGAAACTATCTTTTGTGTCTTTTCCAACGAATATATTCTTTGTGAAAACAAAGTCCATGAATCATTTAAGCCATGAATTTAATCAATTCCAACACACAATGGAGTCCTTGATCTTGATTTGAATTTCTTATTGATATTAATTGGTTGAATTCCAAAATAAAGTGTCCCTCCCATCATTTCTAGTTCGCAAGGATCATCTTTTGGTTACAAACACACTTTTTGATACAGTAATCATGAAATTAACACTTGTGGGTAAACTACCAAGTATACGAATTCAAACGAACAAGTCTACACCCCAATTAAACACTAAATCTTTTTACTTCCATCGACCAAAGAAGTCATTGATCATGGTTTGCACTTGATACTAATGCTAAATGTTACAATTCCTAAATAATGAGACTATTAATTCACCTGAAGCTAAATGCGCCATTCCTTTTGTTCCGAATATTATTTTTCATTAAATGACCATGAAACTATCTTTTGTGTCTTTCCCAACGAATATATTCTTTGTGAAAACAAAGTCCATCATTTCTGGTTAGCAAGGATCATCTTTTGGTTACAAACACACTTTTTGATACAGTAATCATGAAATTAACACTTGTGGGTAAACTACCAAGTATACGAATTCAAACGAACAAGTCTGCACCCCAATTAAACACTAAATCTTTTTACTTCCATCGACCAAAGAAGTCATTGATCATGGTTTGCACTTGATACTAATGCTAAATGTTATAATTCCTAAATAAGAAGACTTTTAATTCATCCAAAGCTAAATGCGCCCATCCTTTTGTTCCAAAGATTATTTTTCATTAAATGACCATGAAACTATCTTTTGTATCTTTCATAACGAATATATTCATTGTGAAAACAAAGTCCATTAACCATTAAAACCATCAATTTAATGAATTCCAACAAACAATGGTGTCCTTGATCTTGATTTGTTTTTCTTATTGATATTAATTGGTTGAATTCCAAAATAAAGTGTCCCTCCCATCATTTCTAATTAGCAAGGATCATCTTTTGGTTACAGACACACTTTTTGATACAGTAATCATGAAATTAGCACTTGTGGCTAAACTACCTAGTATATGAATTCAAACAAACAAGTCTACACCCCAATTAAACTCTAAATGTGATTACTTCATTCAATCAAAGAAGTCATTGATCATGGTTTGCATTTCAAACTAATGTTAAATGTTATAATTATTATATAATGAGACTTTCAACTCTCCTGAAGCTAAATATGCCTATCCTTTTGTTACGAAGACTATTTTTCATTTAATGACAATGAAACTATCTTTTGCATGACTCTTAACGAATATATTCATTGTGAAAACAAAGTCCATGAACCATTTAAACCATGGATTTAATCAATTTCGACAAACAATGGAGCCCTTGACCTTGATTTGTATTTTTTATTGATATTAATTGGTTCAATTCCAAAATAAAGTGTGGCTCCCATCATTTCTGGTTAGCAAGGATCGTCTTTTAGTTACAAACACACTTTTTGATACAGTAATCATGAAATTAACACTTGTAGCTAAACTACCTAGTATATGAATTAAAACAAACAAGTCTACACCCCAATTAAACTCTAAATGTGTTTACTTCCATCAACCAAAGAAGTCATTCATCATGGTTTTCATTTGATACTAATGCTAAATGTTACAATTCCAAAATAATAAGACTTTTAATTCACCAGAAGCTAAATGCACCCATCCTTTTGTTCCAAAGATTATTTTTCATTAAATGACCATGAAAATATCTTTTGTGTCTTTCCTAACGAATATATTCATTGTGAAGACAAAGCCCATGAACCATTTAAACCACGAATTTAATCAATTCCAACAAAAAATGGAGTCCTTGATCTTGATTTGTATTTCTTATTGATATTAACAGGTTGAATTCCAAAATAAAGTGTCCCTCCCATAATTTCTAATTAGCAGGGATCATCTTTTGGTTACAAACACAATTTTTGATACAGTAATCATGAAATTAGCACTTGTGGCTAAACTACCTAATATATGAATTCAAACAAACAAGCCTACACTCCAATAAAACTCTAAATGTGATTACTTCCTTCAACCAAAGAAGTCATTGATCATGGTTTGCATTTCAAACTAATGTTAAATGTTATAATTCTTATATAATGAGAGTTTCAATTCTCCTGTAGCTAATTAGGCCTATCCTTTTGTTACGAAGAGTATTTTTCATTTAATGACAATGAGACTAACTTTTGCATGACTCTTAACGAATATATTCATTGTGAAAACAAAGTCCATGAACCATTTAAACCATGGATTTAATCAATTTTGACAAACAATGGAGTCCTTGATCGTGATTTGTATTTTTTATTGATATTAATTGGTTGAATTGCAAAATAAAGTGTCACTCCCATCATTTCTGGTTAGCAAGGATCATCTTTTGGTTACAAACACATTTTTTGATACAGTAATAATGAAATTAACACTTCTGGGTAAACTACAAAGTATACGAATTCAAACAAACAAGTCTGCACCCCAATTAAACACTAAATCTTTTTACTTCCATCCACCAACGAAGTCATTGATCATGGTTTGCACTTGATACTAATGCTAAATGTTATAATTCCTAAATAATAAGACTTTTAATTCATCTAAAGCTAAATGCGCCCATCCTTTTGTTCCAAAGATTATTTTTGGTTAAATAACCATGAAACTATCTTTTGTGTCTTTCCTAACGAATATATTCATTGTGAAGACAAAGTCCATGAACCATTTAAACCATGAATTTAATCAATTCCAACAAACAATGGAGTCCTTGATCGTGATTTGTATTTTTTATTGATATTAATTGGTTGAATTCCAAAATAAAGTGTCACTCCCATCATTTCTGGTTAGCAAGGATCCTCTCTTAGTTACAAACACACTTTTTGATTCAGAAATCACGAAATTAACACATGTAACTAAACTACATAGTATATGAATTAAAACAAACAAGTCCACACACCAATGAAACTCTAAATGTGTTTACTTCCATCAACCAAAGAAGTCATTGATCATGGTTTGCATTTGATACTAATGCTAAATGTTACAATTCCTAAATAATAAGACTATTAATTCACGTGAAGCAAAATGCGCCATTACTTTTGTTCCGAATATTATTTTTCATTAAATGACCATGAAACTATCTTTTGTATCTTTCCTAACGAATATATTCTTTGTGACAACAAAGTCCATGAATCATTTAAGCCATGAATTTAATCAATTCCAACAAACAATGGAGTCTTTGATCTTGATTTGTATTTCTTATTGATATTAATTGGTTGAATTCCAAAATAAAGTGTCCCTCCCATCATTTCTGGTTAGCAAGGATCATCTGTTGGTTACAAACACACTTTTTGATACAGTAATAATGAAATTAACACTTAAGTATACGAATTCAAACAAACAAGTCTGCACCCCAATTAAACACTAAATCTTTTTACTTCCATCGACGAAAGAAGTCATTGATCATGGTTTGCAGTTGATATTAATGCTAAATGTTATAATTCCTAAATAATAAGACATTTAATTCATCTAAAGCTAAATGCGCCCATCTTTTTGTTCCAAAGATTATTTTTCGTTAAATGACCATGAAACTATCTTTTGTGTCTTTCCTAACGAATATATTCATTGTGAAGACAAAGTCCATGAACCATTTAAACCATGAATTTAATCAATTCCAACAAACAATGGAGTCCTTGATCTTGATTTGTATTTCTTATTGATATTAATTGGTTGAATTCCAAAATAAAGTGTCCCTCCCATCATTTCTAATTAGTAAGGATGATCTTTTGGTTGCAAACACACTTTTTGATACAGTAATCAAGAAATTAGCACTTGTGGCTAAACTACCTAGTATATGAATTCAAACAAACAAGTCTACACTCCAAGAAAACTCTAAATGTGATTACTTCCTTCAACCAAAGAATTCATTGATCATGGTTTGCATTTCAAACTAATGTTAAATGTTATAATTCTTATATAATGACACTTTCAATTCTCCTGTAGCTAATCACGCCTATCCTATTGTTACGAAGAATATGTTTCATTTAATGACAATGAAACTAACTTTTGCATGACTCTTAATGAATATATTCATTGTGAAAACAAAGTCCATGAACCATTTAAACCATGGATTTAATCAATTTTGACAAAGAATGGAGTCCTTGATCGTGATTTGTATTTTTTATTGATATTAATTGGTTGAATTGCAAAATAAAGTGTCACTCCCATCATTTCTGGTTAGCAAGGATCATCTTTTGGTTACAAACACATTTTTTGATACAGTAATAATGAAATTAACACTTCTGGGTAAACTACAAAGTATACGAATTCAAACAAACAAGTCTGCACCCCAATTAAACACTAAATCTTTTTACTTCCATCCACCAACGAAGTCATTGATCATGGTTTGCACTTGATACTAATGCTAAATGTTATAATTCCTAAATAATAAGACTTTTAATTCATCTAAAGCTAAATGCGCCCATCCTTTTGTTCCAAAGATTATTTTTGGTTAAATAACCATGAAACTATCTTTTGTGTCTTTCCTAACGAATATATTCATTGTGAAGTTGTCCATGAACCATTTAAACCATGAATTTAATCAATTCCAACAAACAATGGAGTCCTTGATCTTGATTTGTATTTCTTATTGATATTAATTGGTTGAATTCCAAAATAAAGTGTCCCTCCCATTATTTCTAATTAGTAACGATGATCTTTTGGTTACAAACACACTTTTTGATATAGTAATCAAGAAATTAGCACTTGTGGCTAAACTACCTAGTATATGAATTCGAACAAAAAAGTCTACACTCCAATAAAACTCTAAATGTGATTACTTCCTTCAACCAAAGAAGTCATTGATCATGGTTTGCATTTCAAACTAATGTTAAATGTTATAATTCTTATATAATGACACTTTCAATTCTCCTGTATCTAATTACGCCTATCCTATTGTTACGAAGACTATTTTTCATTTAATGACAATGAAACTAACTTTTGCATGACTCTTAACGAATATATTCATTGTGAAAACAAAGTCCATGAACCATTTAAACCATGAATTTAATCAGTTCCAACAAACAATGGAGTCCTTGGTCGTGATTTCTATTTTTTATTGATATTAATTGGTTAAATTCCAAAATAAAGTGTGGCTCCCATCATTTCTGGTTAGCAAGGATCGTCTTTTAGTTACAAACACACTTTTTGATACAGTAATCATGAAATTAACACTTGTAGCTAAACTACCTAGTATATGAATTAAAACAAACAAGTCTACACCCCAATTAAACTCTAAATGTGTTTACTTCCATCAACCAAAGAAGTCATTCATCATGGTTTTCATTTGATACTAATGCTAAATGTTACAATTCCAAAATAATAAGACTTTTAATTCACCTGAAGCTAAATGCGCCCATCCTTTTGTTCCAAAGATTATTTTTCATTAAATGACCATGAAAATATCTTTTGTGTCTTTCCTAACGAATATATTCATTGTGAAAACAAAGTCCATTAACCATTTAAACCATCAATTTAATGAATTCCAACAAACAATGCTGTCCGTGATCTTGATTTGTTTTTCTTATTGATATTAATTGGTGGAATTCCAAAATAAAGTGTCCCTCCCATCATTTCTAATTAGCAAGGATCATCTTTTGGTTACAAACACATTTTTTGATACAATAATCATGAAATTAGCACTTGTGGCTAAACTACCAAGTATATGAATTAAAAGAAACAAGTCTACTCCCCAATTAAACTCTAAATGTGTTTACTTCCATCAACCAAAGAAGTCATTGATCATGGTTTACATTTGATGCTAATGCTAAATGTTACAATTCTTATATAATGAGACTTTCAATTCTCCTGTAGCTAATTACGCCTATCCTATTGTTACGAAGACTATTTTTCATTTAATGACATTGGAACTTACTTTTGCATGACTCTTAACGAATATATTCATTGCAAAAACAAAGTTCATGAACCATTTAAACCATGGATTTACTTAATTCTGACAAACAATGGAGTCCTTGATCGTGATTTGTATTTTTTATTGATATTAATTGGTTGAATTGCAAAATAAAGTGTCGCTCCCATCATTTCTGGTTAGCAAGGATCATCTTTTTGTTACAAACACATTTTTTGATACAGTAATAATGAAATTAACACTTCTAGGTAAACTACCAAGAATACAAATTCAAACAAGCAAGTCTGCACCCCAATTAAACACTAAATCTTTTTACTTCCATCGACCAACGAAGTCATTGATCATGGTTTGCACTTGATACTAATGCTAAATGTTATAATTCCTAAATAATAAGACTTTTAATTCATCTAAAGCTAAATGCGCCCATCCTTTTGTTCCAATGATTATTTTTCGTTAAATGACCATGAAACTATCTTTTGTGTCTTTCCTAACGAATATTTTCATTGTGAAGACAAAGTCCATGAACCATTTAAGCCATGAATTTAATCAATTCCAACAAACAATGGAGTCCTTGATCATGATTTGGGTTTTTTATTGTTATTAATTGGTTGAATTGCAAAATAAGGTGTCACTCCCATCATTTCTGGTTAGCAAGGATCATCTTTTAGTTACAAACACACTTTTTGATACAATAATCATGAAATTAGCACTTGTGGCTAAACTACCAAGTATATGAACTAAAAGTAACAAGTCTACTCCCCAATGAAACTCTAAATGTGTTTACTTCCATTAACCAAAGAAGTCATTGATCATGGTTTGCATTTCAAACTAATGTTAAATGTTGTAATCCTTATATAATGAGACTTTTAATTCTGCTGTAGCTAATTACGCCGATCCTTTTGGTACGAAGACTATTTTTCATTTAATGACAATGAAACTATCTTTTGCATGACGCTTAATGAATATATTCATTTTGAAAACAAAGTCTATGAATCATTTAAACCATGAATTTAATCAATTCCAAAAAACAATGGTGTCCTTGATCGTGATTTGTATTTTTTATTGATATTAATTTTTTGAGTTCCAAAATAAAGTGTCGCTCCCATCATTTCTGGTTAGCAAGGATCATCTTTTAGTTACAAACACACTTTTTGATACAGTAATAATGAAATTAACACTTGTAACTAAACTACATAGTATATGAATTAAAACAAACAAGTCTACACCCCAATGAAACTCTAAATGTGTTTACTTCTATCAACCAAAGAAGTCATTGATCATGGTTTGCATTTGATACTAATGCGAAATGTTATAAGTCCTAAATAATAAGACTTTTAATTCACCTGAACCTAAATGCGTCATTCCTTTTGTTCTAAAGATTATTTTTCATTAAATGACCATGAAACTATCTTTCGTGTCTTTCCTAACGAATATATTCATTGTCAAGACAAAGTCCATGAACTATTTACGCCATGTATTTAATCAATTCCAACAAACAATGGAGTCCTTGATCGTGATTTGTATTTTTTATTGATATTAATTGGTTGAATTCCAAAATAAAGTGTCACTCCCATCATTTCTGGTTAGCAAGGATCCTCTTTTAGTTACAAACACACTTTTTGATTCAGAAATCACGAAATTAACACTTGTAACTAAACTACATAGTATATGAATTAAAACAAACAAGTCCACACACCAATGAAACTCTAAATGTGTTTACTTCCATCAACCAAAGAAGTCATTGATCATGGTTTGCATTTGATACTAATGCTAAATGTTACAATTCCTAAATAATAAGACTATTAATTCACCTGAAGCTAAATGCGCCATTACTTTTGTTCCCAATATTATTTTTCATTAAATGACCATGAAACTATCTTTTGTATCTTTCCTAACGAATATATTCTTTGTGAAAACAAAGTCCATGAATCATTTAAGCCATGAATTTAATCAATTCCAACAAACAATGGAGTCTTTGATCTTGATTTGTATTTCTTATTGATATTAATTGGTTGAATTCCAAAATAAAGTGTCCCTCCCATCATTTCTGGTTAGCAAGGATCATCTGTTGGTTACAAACACACTTTTTGATACAGTAATAATGAAATTAACACTTGTGGGTAAACTACCAAGTATACGAATTCAAACAAACAAGTCTGCACCCCAATTAAACACTAAATCTTTTTACTTCCATCGACCAAAGAAGTCGTTGATCATGGTTTTCACATGATACTAATGCTAAATGTTATAATTCCTAAATAATAAGACTTTTAATTCATCTAAAGATAAATGTGCCCATCCTTTTGTTCCAAAGATTATTTTTCGTTAAATGACCATGAAACTATCTTTTGTGTCTTTCCTAACGAATATATTCATTGTGAAGACAAAGTCCATGAACCATTTAAACCATGAATTTAATCAATTCCAACAAACAATAGAGTCCTTGATCTTGATTTGTATTTTTTATTGATATTAATTGGTTGAATTCCAAAATAAAGTGTCCCTCCCATCATTTCTGGTTAGCAAGGATCATCTGTTGGTAACAAACACACTTTTTGATACAGTAATAATGAAATTAACACTTGTGGGTAAACTAATAAGTATACGAATTCAAACAAACAAGTCTGCACCCCAATTAAACACTAAATCTTTTTACTTCCATCGACGAAAGAAGTCATTGATCATGGTTTGCAGTTGATACTAATGCTAAATGTTATAATTCCTAAATAATAAGACTTTTAATTCATCTAAAGCTAAATGCGCCCATCCTTTTGTTCCAAAGATTATTTTTCATTAAATGACCATGAAACTATCTTTTGTGTCTTTCCTAACGAATATATTCTTTGTGAAGACAAAGTCCAAGAACCATTTAAACCATGAATTTAATCAATTCCAACAAACAATGGAGTCCTTGATCTTGATTTGTATTTCTTATCGATATTAATTGGTTGAATTCGAAAATAAAGTGTCCCTCCCATCATTTCTAATTAGTAAGGATGATCTTTTGGTTACAAACACACTTTTTGATACAGTAATCATGAAATTAGCACTTGTGCCTAAACTACCTAGTATATGAATTCAAACAAACAAGTCTACACTCCAATAAAACACTAAATGTGATTACTTCCTTCAACCAAAGAAGTCATTGATCACGGGTTGCATTTCAAACTAATGTTAATTGTTATAATTCTTATATAATGAGAGTTTACATTCTCCTATAGCTAATTATGCCTATCCTTTTGTTACGAAGACTATTTTTCAATTAATGAGAATGAAACTAACTTTTGCATGACCCTTAACGAATATATTCTTTGTGAAAACAAAGTCCATGAATCATTTAACCCGTGAATTTAATCAATTCCAACAAACAATGGAGTCCTTGATCGTCATTTGTATTTTTTATTGATATTAATTGGTTGAATTCCAAAATAAAGTGTCGCTCCCATCATTTCTGGTTAACAAGGATCATCTTTTAGTTACAAACACACTTTTTGATACAGTAATCATGAAAGTAACACTTGAGGGCAAACTACCAAGTATACGAATTCAAACAAACAAGTCTGCACGCCAATTAAACACTAAATCTTTTTACTTCCATCGACCAAAGAAGTCATTGATCATGGTTTGCACTTGATACTAATGCTAAATGTTATAATTCCTAAATAATAAGACTTTTAATTCATCTAAAGCTAAATGCGCCCATCCTTTTGTTCCAAATATTATTTTTCATTAAATGACCATGAAACTATCTTTTGTGTCTTTCCCAACGAAAATATTCATTGTGAAAACAAAGTCCATGAACCATTTACGCCATGAATTTAATCAATTCCAACAAACAATGGAGTCCTTGATTGTGATTTTTATTTTTTATTGAGATTAATTTTTTGAATTCCAAAATAAATTGTCCCTCCCATCATTTCTGGTTAGCAAGGATCATCCTTTCGTTACAAACACACTTTTTGATACAGTAATCATGAAAGCAACACTTGTGGGCAAACTACCAAGTATACGAATTCAAACAAACAAGTCCGCACCCAAAGAAGTCATTGATCATGGTTTGCATTTCAAACTAATATTAATTGTTATAATTCTTATATAATGAGAGTTTACATTCTCCTGTAGCTGATTACGCCTATCCTTTTGTTACGAAGACTATTTTTCAATTAATGAGAATGAAACTAACTTTTGCATGACTCTTAACGAATATATTCTTTGTGAAAACAAAGTCCATGAATTTAATCAATTCCAACAAACAATGGAGTCCTTGATCGTGATTTGTATTTTTTATTGATATTAATTGGTTGAATTCCAAAATAAAGTGTCGCTCCCATCATTTCTGGTTAGCAAGGATCCTCTTTTAGATACAAACACACTTATTGATTCAGAAATCACAAAATTAACACTTGTAACAAAACTACATAGTATATGAATTAAAACAAACAAGTCCACACACCAATGAAACTCTAAATGTGTTTACTTCCATCAACCAAAGAAGTCATTGATCATGGTTTGCATTTGATACTAATGCTAAATGTTACAATTCCTAAATAATGAGACTATTAATTCACCTGAAGCTAAATGCGCCATTCCTTTTGTTCCGAATATTATTTTTCATTAAATGACCATGAAACTATCTTTTGTGTCTTTCCCAACGAATATATTCTTTGTGAAAACAAAGTCCATGAATCATTTAAGCCATGAATTTAATCAATTCCAACACACAATGGAGTCCTTGATCTTGATTTGTATTTCTTATTGATATTAATTGGTTGAATTCCAAAATAAAGTGTCCCTCCCATCATTTCTGGTTAGCAAGGATCATCTTTTGGTTACAAACACACTTTTTGATACAGTAATCATGAAATTAACACTTGTGGGTAAACTACCAAGTATACGAATTCAAACGAACAAGTCTGCACCCCAATTAAACACTAAATCTTTTTACTTCCATCGACCAAAGAAGTCAATGATCATGGTTTGCACTTGATACTAATGCTAAATGTTATAATTCCTAAATAAGAAGACTTTTAATTCATCTAATGCTAAATGCTCCCATCCTTTTGTTCCAAAGATTATTTTTTGTTAAATGACCATGAAGCTATCTTTTGTGTCTTTCCTAGCGAATATATTCATTGTGAAGACAAAGTACATGAACCATTTAAACCATGAATTTAATCAATTCCAACAAACAATGGAGTCCTTGATCTTGATTTGTATTTCTTATCGATATTAATTGGTTGAATTCCAAAATAAAGTGTCGCTCCCATCATTTCTAATTAGTAAGGATGATCTTTTGGTTACAAACACACTTTTTGATACAATAATCATGAAATTAGCAATTGTGGATAAACTACCTAGTATATGAATTAAAAAAAACAAGTCTACACTCCAATAAAACTCTAAATGTGATTACTTCCTTCAACCAAAGAAGTCATTGATCATGGTTTGCATTTGAGACAAATGCTAAATGTTACAATTCCTAAATATTAAGACTTTTAATTCACCTGAAGCTAAATGCGCCATTCCTTTTGTTCCAAAGATTATTTTTCGTTAAATGACCATGAAACTATCTTTTGTGTCTTTCCTAACGAATATATTCTTTGTGAAGACAAAGTCCAAGAACCATTTAAACCATGAATTTAATCAATTCCAACAAACAATGGAGTCCTTGATCTTGATTTGTATTTCTTATCGATATTAATTGGTTGAATTCCAAAATAAAGTGTCGCTCCCATCATTTCTAATTAGTAAGGATGATCTTTTGGTTACAAACACACTTTTTGATACAATAATCATGAAATTAGCAATTGTGGATAAACTACCTAGTATATGAATTAAAAAAAACAAGTCTACACTCCAATAAAACTCTAAATGTGATTACTTCCTTCAACCAAAGAAGTCATTGATCATGGTTTGCATTTGAGACAAATGCTAAATGTTACAATTCCTAAATATTAAGACTTTTAATTCACCTGAAGCTAAATGCGCCATTCCTTTTGTTCCAAATTATATTTTTCATTAAATGACCATGAAACTATCTTTTGTGTCTTTCCTAACGAATATATTCATTGTGAAGACAAAGTCCATGAACCATTTAAACCATGAATTTAATCAATTCCAACAAACAATGGAGTCCTTGATCTTGATTTGTATTTCTTATTGATATTAATTAGTTGAATTCCAAAATAAAGTGTCCCTCCCATCATTTCTAATTAGTAAGGATGATCTTTTGGTTACAAATACACTTTTTGATACAGTAATCAAGAAATTAGCACTTGTGGCTAAACTACCTAGTATATGAATTCAAATAAACAAGTCCACACTCCAATAAAAACTCTAAATGTGATTACTTCCTTCAACCAAAGAAGTCATTGATCATGGTTTGCATTTGAGACAAATGCTAAATGTTACAATTCCTAAATATTAAGACTTTTAATTCACCTGAAGCTAAATGCGCCATTCCTTTTGTTCCAAATATTATTTTTCATTAAATGACCATGAAACTATCTTTTGTGTCTTTCCTAACGAATATATTCATTGTGAAGACAAAGTCCATGAACCATTTAAACCATGAATTTAATCAATTCCAACAAACAATGGAGTCCTTGATCTTGATTTGTATTTCTTATTGATATTAATTAGTTGAATTCCAAAATAAAGTGTCCCTCCCATCATTTCTAATTAGTAAGGATGATCTTTTGGTTACAAATACACTTTTTGATACAGTAATCAAGAAATTAGCACTTGTGGCTAAACTACCTAGTATATGAATTCAAATAAACAAGTCTACACTCCAATAAAACTCTAAATGTGATTACTTCCTTCAACCAAAGAAGTCATTGATCATGGTTTGCATTTCACACTAATGTTAAATGTTATAATTCTTATATAATGACACTTTCAATTCTCCTGTAGCTAATTACACCTGTCCTATTGTTACGAAGACTATTTTTCATTTAATGACAATGAAACTAACTTTTGCATGACTCTCAACGAATATAATCATTGTGAAAACAAAGTCCATGAACCATTTAAACCATCGATTTAATCAATTCCGACAAACAATGGAGTCCTTGATCGTGATTTGTATTTTTTATTGATATTAATTGGTTGAATTCCAAAATAAAGTGTCGCTCCCATCATTTCTAATTAGTAAGGATGATCTTTTGGTTACAAATACACTTTTTGATACAATAATCATGAAATTAGCAATTGTGGATAAACTACCTAGTATATGAATTAAAAAAAACAAGTCTACACTCCAATAAAACTCTAAATGTGATTACTTCCTTCAACCAAAGAAGTCATTGATCATGGTTTGCATTTGAGACAAATGCTAAATGTTACAATTCCTAAATATTAAGACTTTTAATTCACCTGAAGCTAAATGCGCCATTCCTTTTGTTCCAAAATATTATTTTTCATTAAATGACCATGAAACTATCTTTTGTGTCTTTCCTAACGAATATATTCATTGTGAAGACAAAGTCCATGAACCATTTAAACCATGAATTTAATCAATTCCAACAAACAATGGAGTCCTTGATCTTGATTTTGTATTTCTTATTGATATTAATTAGTTGAATTCCAAAATAAAGTGTCCCTCCCATCATTTCTAATTAGTAAGGATGATCTTTTGGTTACAAATACACTTTTTGATACAGTAATCAAGAAATTAGCACTTGTGGCTAAACTACCTAGTATATGAATTCAAATAAACAAGTCTACACTCCAATAAAACTCTAAATGTGATTACTTCCTTCAACCAAAGAAGTCATTGATCATGGTTTGCATTTGAGACAAATGCTAAATGTTACAATTCCTAAATATTAAGACTTTTAATTCACCTGAAGCTAAATGCGCCATTCCTTTTGTTCCAAATATTATTTTTCATTAAATGACCATGAAACTATCTTTTGTGTCTTTCCTAACGAATATATTCATTGTGAAGACAAAGTCCATGAACCATTTAAACCATGAATTTAATCAATTCCAACAAACAATGGAGTCCTTGATCTTGATTTGTATTTCTTATTGATATTAATTAGTTGAATTCCAAAATAAAGTGTCCCTCCCATCATTTCTAATTAGTAAGGATGATCTTTTGGTTACAAATACACTTTTTGATACAGTAATCAAGAAATTAGCACTTGTGGCTAAACTACCTAGTATATGAATTCAAATAAACAAGTCTACACTCCAATAAAACTCTAAATGTGATTGCTTCCTTCAACCAAAGAAGTCATTGATCATGGTTTGCATTTGAGACAAATGCTAAATGTTACAATTCCTAAATATTAAGACTTTTAATTCACCTGAAGCTAAATGCGCCATTCCTTTTGTTCCAAATATTATTTTTTCATTAAATGACCATGAAACTATCTTTTGTGTCTTTCCTAACGAATATATTCATTGTGAAGACAAAGTCCATGAACCATTTAAACCATGAATTTAATCAATTCCAACAAACAATGGAGTCCTTGATCTTGATTTGTATTTCTTATTGATATTAATTAGTTGAATTCCAAAATAAAGTGTCCCTCCCATCATTTCTAATTAGTAAGGATGATCTTTTGGTTACAAATACACTTTTTGATACAGTAATCAAGAAATTAGCACTTGTGGCTAAACTACCTAGTATATGAATTCAAATAAACAAGTCTACACTCCAATAAAACTCTAAATGTGATTACTTCCTTCAACCAAAGAAGTCATTGATCATGGTTTGCATTTGAGACAAATGCTAAATGTTACAATTCCTAAATATTAAGACTTTTAATTCACCTGAAGCTAAATGCGCCATTCCTTTTGTTCCAAATATTATTTTTTCATTAAATGACCATGAAACTATCTTTTGTGTCTTTCCTAACGAATATATTCATTGTGAAGACAAAGTCCATGAACCATTTAAACCATGAATTTAATCAATTCCAACAAACAATGGAGTCCTTGATCTTGATTTGTATTTCTTATTGATATTAATTAGTTGAATTCCAAAATAAAGTGTCCCTCCCATCATTTCTAATTAGTAAGGATGATCTTTTGGTTACAAATACACTTTTTGATACAGTAATCAAGAAATTAGCACTTGTGGCTAAACTACCTAGTATATGAATTCAAATAAACAAGTCTACACTCCAATAAAACTCTAAATGTGATTACTTCCTTCAACCAAAAGAAGTCATTGATCATGGTTTGCATTTCACACTAATGTTAAATGTTATAATTCTTATATAATGACACTTTCAATTCTCCTGTAGCTAATTACACCTATCCTATTGTTACGAAGACTATTTTTCATTTAATGACAATGAAACTAACTTTTGCATGACTCTCAACGAATATAATCATTGTGAAAACAAAGTCCATGAACCATTTAAACCATCGATTTAATCAATTCCGACAAACAATGGAGTCCTTGATCGTGATTTGTATTTTTTATTGATATTAATTGGTTGAATTCCAAAATAAAGTGTCGCTCCCATCATTTCTAATTAGTAAGGATGATCTTTTGGTTACAAACACACTTTTTGATACAATAATCATGAAATTAGCAATTGTGGATAAACTACCTAGTATATGAATTAAAAAAAACAAGTCTACACTCCAATAAAACTCTAAATGTGATTACTTCCTTCAACCAAAGAAGTCATTGATCATGGTTTGCATTTGAGACAAATGCTAAATGTTACAATTCCTAAATATTAAGACTTTTAATTCACCTGAAGCTAAATGCGCCATTCCTTTTGTTCCAAATATTATTTTTCATTAAATGACCATGAAACTATCTTTTGTGTCTTTCCTAACGAATATATTCATTGTGAAGACAAAGTCCATGAACCATTTAAACCATGAATTTAATCAATTCCAACAAACAATGGAGTCCTTGATCTTGATTTGTATTTCTTATTGATATTAATTAGTTGAATTCCAAAATAAAGTGTCCCTCCCATCATTTCTAATTAGTAAGGATGATCTTTTGGTTACAAATACACTTTTTGATACAGTAATCAAGAAATTAGCACTTGTGGCTAAACTACCTAGTATATGAATTCAAATAAACAAGTCTACACTCCAATAAAACTCTAAATGTGATTACTTCCTTCAACCAAAGAAGTCATTGATCATGGTTTGCATTTGAGACAAATGCTAAATGTTACAATTCCTAAATATTAAGACTTTTAATTCACCTGAAGCTAAATGCGCCATTCCTTTTGTTCCAAATATTATTTTTCATTAAATGACCATGAAACTATCTTTTGTGTCTTTCCTAACGAATATATTCATTGTGAAGACAAAGTCCATGAACCATTTAAACCATGAATTTAATCAATTCCAACAAAAACAATGGAGTCCTTGATCTTGATTTGTATTTCTTATTGATATTAATTAGTTGAATTCCAAAATAAAGTGTCCCTCCCATCATTTCTAATTAGTAAGGATGATCTTTTGGTTACAAATACACTTTTTGATACAGTAATCAAGAAATTAGCACTTGTGGCTAAACTACCTAGTATATGAATTCAAATAAACAAGTCTACACTCCAATAAAACTCTAAATGTGATTACTTCCTTCAACCAAAGAAGTCATTGATCATGGTTTGCATTTCACACTAATGTTAAATGTTATAATTCTATATATAATGACACTTTCAATTCTCCTGTAGCTAATTACACCTATCCTATTGTTACGAAGACTATTTTTCATTTAATGACAATGAAACTAACTTTTGCATGACTCTCAACGAATATAATCATTGTGAAAACAAAGTCCATGAACCATTTAAACCATCGATTTAATCAATTCCGACAAACAATGGAGTCCTTGATCGTGATTTGTATTTTTTATTGATATTAATTGGTTGAATTCCAAAATAAAGTGTCGCTCCCATCATTTCTAATTAGTAAGGATGATCTTTTGGTTACAAAACACACTTTTTGATACAATAATCATGAAATTAGCAATTGTGGATAAACTACCTAGTATATGAATTAAAAAAAAACAAGTCTACACTCCAATAAAACTCTAAATGTGATTACTTCCTTCAACCAAAGAAGTCATTGATCATGGTTTGCATTTGAGACAAATGCTAAATGTTACAATTCCTAAATATTAAGACTTTTAATTCACCTGAAGCTAAATGCGCCATTCCTTTTGTTCCAAATATTATTTTTCATTAAATGACCATGAAACTATCTTTTGTGTCTTTCCTAACGAATATATTCATTGTGAAGACAAAGTCCATGAACCATTTAAACCATGAATTTAATCAATTCCAACAAACAATGGAGTCCTTGATCTTGATTTGTATTTCTTATTGATATTAATTAGTTGAATTCCAAAATAAAGTGTCCCTCCCATCATTTCTAATTAGTAAGGATGATCTTTTGGTTACAAATACACTTTTTGATACAGTAATCAAGAAATTAGCACTTGTGGCTAAACTACCTAGTATATGAATTCAATTCAAATAAACAAGTCTACACTCCAATAAAACTCTAAATGTGATTACTTCCTTCAACCAAAGAAGTCATTGATCATGGTTTGCATTTGAGACAAATGCTAAATGTTACAATTCCTAAATATTAAGACTTTTAATTCACCTGAAGCTAAATGCGCCATTCCTTTTGTTCCAAATATTATTTTTCATTAAATGACCATGAAACTATCTTTTGTGTCTTTCCTAACGAATATATTCATTGTGAAGACAAAGTCCATGAACCATTTAAACCATGAATTTAATCAATTCCAACAAACAATGGAGTCCTTGATCTTGATTTGTATTTCTTATTGATATTAATTAGTTGAATTCCAAAATAAAGTGTCCCTCCCCATCATTTCTAATTAGTAAGGATGATCTTTTGGTTACAAATACACTTTTTGATACAGTAATCAAGAAATTAGCACTTGTGGCTAAACTACCTAGTATATGAATTCAAATAAACAAGTCTACACTCCAATAAAACTCTAAATGTGATTACTTCCTTCAACCAAAGAAGTCATTGATCATGGTTTGCATTTGAGACAAATGCTAAATGTTACAATTCCTAAATATTAAGACTTTTAATTCACCTGAAGCTAAATGCGCCATTCCTTTTGTTCCAAATATTATTTTTCATTAAATGACCATGAAACTATCTTTTGTGTCTTTCCTAACGAATATATTCATTGTGAAGACAAAGTCCATGAACCATTTAAACCATGAAATTTAATCAATTCCAACAAACAATGGAGTCCTTGATCTTGATTTGTATTTTTTATTGATATTAATTGGTTGAATTCCAAAATAAAGTGTCCCTCCCATCATTTCTAATTAGTAAGGATGATCTTTTGGTTACAAATACACTTTTTGATACAGTAATCAAGAAATTAGCACTTGTGGCTAAACTACCTAGTATATGAATTCAAATAAACAAGTCTACACTCCAATAAAACTCTAAATGTGATTACTTCCTTCAACCAAAGAAGTCATTGATCATGGTTTGCATTTGAGACAAATGCTAAATGTTACAATTCCTAAATATTAAGACTTTTAATTCACCTGAAGCTAAATGCGCCATTCCTTTTGTTCCAAATATTATTTTTTTTCATTAAATGACCATGAAACTATCTTTTGTGTCTTTCCTAACGAATATATTCATTGTGAAGACAAAGTCCATGAACCATTTAAACCATGAATTTAATCAATTCCAACAAACAATGGAGTCCCTTGATCTTGATTTGTATTTCTTATTGATATTAATTAGTTGAATTCCAAAATAAAGTGTCCCTCCCATCATTTCTAATTAGTAAGGATGATCTTTTTGGTTACAAATACACTTTTTGATACAGTAATCAAGAAATTAGCACTTGTGGCTAAACTACCTAGTATATGAATTCAAATAAACAAGTCTACACTCCAATAAAAACTCTAAATAAATGTGATTACTTCCTTCAACCAAAGAAGTCATTGATCATGGTTTGCATTTCACACTAATGTTAAATGTTATAATTCTTATATAATGACACTTTCAATTCTCCTGTAGCTAATTACACCTATCCTATTGTTACGAAGACTATTTTTCATTTAATGACAATGAAACTAACTTTTGCATGACTCTCAACGAATATAATCATTGTGAAAACAAAGTCCATGAACCATTTAAACCATCGATTTAATCAATTCCGACAAACAATGGAGTCCTTGATCGTGATTTGTATTTTTTATTGATATTAATTGGTTGAATTCCAAAATAAAGTGTCGCTCCCATCATTTCTAATTAGTAAGGATGATCTTTTGGTTACAAACACACTTTTTGATACAATAATCATGAAATTAGCAATTGTGGATAAACTACCTAGTATATGAATTAAAAAAAACAAGTCTACACTCCAATAAAACTCTAAATGTGATTACTTCCTTTCAACCAAAGAAGTCATTGATCATGGTTTGCATTTGAGACAAATGCTAAATGTTACAATTCCTAAATATTAAGACTTTTAATTCACCTGAAGCTAAATGCGCCATTCCTTTTGTTCCAAATATTATTTTTCATTAAATGACCATGAAACTATCTTTTGTGTCTTTCCTAACGAATATATTCATTGTGAAGACAAAGTCCATGAACCATTTAAACCATGAATTTAATCAATTCCAACAAACAATGGAGTCCTTGATCTTGATTTGTATTTTCTTATTGATATTAATTAGTTGAATTCCAAAATAAAGTGTCCCTCCATCATTTCTAATTAGTAAGGATGATCTTTTGGTTACAAATACACTTTTTGATACAGTAATCAAGAAATTAGCACTTGTGGCTAAACTACCTAGTATATGAATTCAAATAAACAAGTCAAGTCTACACTCCAATAAAACTCTAAATGTGATTACTTCCTTCAACCAAAGAAGTCATTGATCATGGTTTGCATTTGAGACAAATGCTAAATGTTACAATTCCTAAATATTAAGACTTTTAATTCACCTGAAGCTAAATGCGCCATTCCTTTTGTTCCAAATATTATTTTTCATTAAATGACCATGAAACTATCTTTTGTGTCTTTCCTAACGAATATATTCATTGTGAAGACAAAGTCCATGAACCATTTAAACCATGAATTTAATCAATTCCAACAAACAATGGAGTCCTTGATCTTGATTTGTATTTCTTATTGATATTAATTAGTTGAATTCCAAAATAAAGTGTCCCTCCCATCATTTCTAATTAGTAAGGATGATCTTTTGGTTACAAATACACTTTTTGATACAGTAATCAAGAAATTAGCACTTGTGGCTAAACTACCTAGTATATGAATTCAAATAAACAAGTCTACACTCCAATAAAACTCTAAATGTGATTACTTCCTTCAACCAAAGAAGTCATTGATCATGGTTTGCATTTGAGACAAATGCTAAATGTTACAATTCCTAAATATTAAGACTTTTAATTCACCTGAAGCTAAATGCGCCATTCCTTTTGTTCCAAATATTATTTTTCATTAAATGACCATGAAACTATCTTTTGTGTCTTTCCTAACGAATATATTCATTGTGAAGACAAAGTCCATGAACCATTTAAACCATGAATTTAATCAATTCCAACAAACAATGGAGTCCTTGATCTTGATTTGTATTTCTTATTGATATTAATTAGTTGAATTCCAAAATAAAAAGTGTCCCTCCCATCATTTCTAATTAGTAAGGATGATCTTTTGGTTACAAATACACTTTTTGATACAGTAATCAAGAAATTAGCACTTGTGGCTAAACTACCTAGTATATGAATTCAAAAAACAAGTCTACACTCCAATAAAACTCTAAATGTGATTACTTCCTTCAAACAAAGAAGTCATTGATCATGGTTTGCATTTGAGACAAATGCTAAATGTTACAATTCCTAAATATTAAGACTTTTAATTCACCTGAAGCTAAATGCGCCATTCCTTTTGTTCCAAATATTATTTTTCATTAAATGACCATGAAACTATCTTTTGTGTCTTTCCTAACGAATATATTCATTGTGAAGACAAAGTCCATGAACCATTTAAACCATGAATTTAATCAATTCCAAAAAAACAATGGAGTCCTTGATCTTGATTTGTATTTCTTATTGATATTAATTAGTTGAATTCCAAAATAAAGTGTCCCTCCCATCATTTCTAATTAGTAAGGATGATCTTTTGGTTACAAATACACTTTTTGATACAGTAATCAAGAAATTAGCACTTGTGGCTAAACTACCTAGTATATGAATTCAAACAAACAAGTCTACACTCCAATAAAACTCTAAATGTGATTACTTCCTTCAACCAAAGAAGTCATTGATCATGGTTTGCATTTCACACTAATGTTAAATGTTATAATTCTTATATAATGACACTTTCAATTCTCCTGTAGCTAATTACACCTATCCTATTGTTACGAAGACTATTTTTCATTTAATGACAATGAAACTAACTTTTGCATGACTCTCAACGAATATAATCATTGTGAAAACAAAGTCCATGAACCATTTAAACCATCGATTTAATCAATTCCGACAAACAATGGAGTCCTTGATCGTGATTTGTATTTTTTATTGATATTAATTGGTTGAATTCCAAAATAAAGTGTCGCTCCCATCATTTCTAATTAGTAAGGATGATCTTTTGGTTACAAACACACTTTTTGATACAATAATCATGAAATTAGCAATTGTGGATAAACTACCTAGTATATGAATTAAAAAAAAAAAAGTCTACACTCCAATAAAACTCTAAATGTGATTACTTCCTTCAACCAAAGAAGTCATTGATCATGGTTTGCATTTGAGACAAATGCTAAATGTTACAATTCCTAAATATTAAGACTTTTAATTCACCTGAAGCTAAATGCGCCATTCCTTTTGTTCCAAATATTATTTTTTTCATTAAATGACCATGAAACTATCTTTTGTGTCTTTCCTAACGAATATATTCATTGTGAAGACAAAGTCCATGAACCATTTAAACCATGAATTTAATCAATTCCAACAAACAATGGAGTCCTTGATCTTGATTTGTATTTCTTATTGATATTAATTAGTTGAATTCCAAAATAAAGTGTCCCTCCCATCATTTCTAATTAGTAAGGATGATCTTTTGGTTACAAATACACTTTTTGATACAGTAATCAAGAAATTAGCACTTGTGGCTAAACTACCTAGTATATGAATTCAAATAAACAAGTCTACACTCCAATAAAACTCTAAATGTGATTACTTCCTTCAACCAAAGAAGTCATTGATCATGGTTTGCATTTGAGACAAATGCTAAATGTTACAATTCCTAAATATTAAGACTTTTAATTCACCTGAAGCTAAATGCGCCATTCCTTTTGTTCCAAATATTATTTTTCATTAAATGACCATGAAACTATCTTTTGTGTCTTTCCTAACGAATATATTCATTGTGAAGACAAAGTCCATGAACCATTTAAACCATGAATTTAATCAATTCCAACAAACAATGGAGTCCTTGATCTTGATTTGTATTTCTTATTGATATTAATTAGTTGAATTCCAAAATAAAGTGTCCCTCCCATCATTTCTAATTAGTAAGGATGATCTTTTGGTTACAAATACACTTTTTGATACAGTAATCAAGAAATTAGCACTTGTGGCTAAACTACCTAGTATATGAATTCAAATAAACAAGTCTACACTCCAATAAAAAACTCTAAATGTGATTACTTCCTTCAACCAAAGAAGTCATTGATCATGGTTTGCATTTGAGACAAATGCTAAATGTTACAATTCCTAAATATATTAAGACTTTTAATTCACCTGAAGCTAAATGCGCCATTCCTTTTGTTCCAAATATTATTTTTCATTAAATGACCATGAAACTATCTTTTGTGTCTTTCCTAACGAATATATTCATTGTGAAAACAAAGTCCATGAACCATTTAAACCATGAATTTAATCAATTCCAACAAACAATGGAGTCCTTGATCTTGATTTGTATTTTTTTATTGATATTAATTAGTTGAATTCCAAAATAAAGTGTCCCTCCCATCATTTCTAATTAGTAAGGATGATCTTTTGGTTACAAAAATACACTTTTTGATACAGTAATCAAGAAATTAGCACTTGTGGCTAAACTACCTAGTATATGAATTAAAAAAAACAAGTCTACACTCCAATAAAACTCTAAATGTGATTACTTCCTTCAACCAAAGAAGTCATTGATCATGGTTTGCATTTGAGACAAATGCTAAATGTTACAATTCCTAAATATTAAGACTTTTAATTCACCTGAAGCTAAATGCGCCATTCCTTTTGTTCCAAATATTATTTTTCATTAAATGACCATGAAACTATCTTTTGTGTCTTTCCTAACGAATATATTCATTGTGAAGACAAAGTCCATGAACCATTTAAACCATGAATTTAATCAATTCCAACAAACAATGGAGTCCTTGATCTTGATTTGTATTTCTTATTGATATTAATTAGTTGAATTCCAAAATAAAGTGTCCCTCCCATCATTTCTAATTAGTAAGGATGATCTTTTGGTTACAAATACACTTTTTGATACAGTAATCAAGAAATTAGCACTTGTGGCTAAACTACCTAGTATATGAATTCAAATAAACAAGTCTACACTCCAATAAAAACTCTAAATGTGATTACTTCCTTCAACCAAAGAAGTCATTGATCATGGTTTGCATTTCACACTAATGTTAAATGTTATAATTCTTATATATAATGACACTTTCAATTCTCCTGTAGCTAATTACACCTATCCTATTGTTACGAAGACTATTTTTCATTTAATGACAATGAAACTAACTTTTGCATGACTCTCAACGAATATAATCATTGTGAAAACAAAGTCCATGAACCATTTAAACCATCGATTTAATCAATTCCGACAAACAATGGAGTCCTTGATCGTGATTTGTATTTTTTATTGATATTAATTGGTTGAATTCCAAAATAAAGTGTCGCTCCCATCATTTCTAATTAGTAAGGATGATCTTTTTGGTTACAAAAACACACTTTTTGATACAATAATCATGAAATTAGCAATTGTGGATAAACTACCTAGTATATGAATTAAAAAAAACAAGTCTACACTCCAATAAAACTCTAAATGTGATTACTTCCTTCAACCAAAGAAGTCATTGATCATGGTTTGCATTTGAGACAAATGCTAAATGTTACAATTCCTAAATATTAAGACTTTTAATTCACCTGAAGCTAAATGCGCCATTCCTTTTGTTCCAAATATTATTTTTCATTAAATGACCATGAAACTATCTTTTGTGTCTTTCCTAACGAATATATTCATTGTGAAGACAAAGTCCATGAACCATTTAAACCATGAATTTAATCAATTCCAACAAACAATGGAGTCCTTGATCTTGATTTGTATTTCTTATTGATATTAATTAGTTGAATTCCAAAATAAAGTGTCCCTCCCATCATTTCTAATTAGTAAGGATGATCTTTTGGTTACAAATACACTTTTTTGATACAGTAATCAAGAAATTAGCACTTGTGGCTAAACTACCTAGTATATGAATTCAAATAAACAAGTCTACACTCCAATAAAACTCTAAATGTGATTACTTCCTTCAACCAAAGAAGTCATTGATCATGGTTTGCATTTGAGACAAATGCTAAATGTTACAATTCCTAAATATTAAGACTTTTAATTCACCTGAAGCTAAATGCGCCATTCCTTTTGTTCCAAATATTATTTTTCATTTTAAATGACCATGAAACTATCTTTTGTGTCTTTCCTAACGAATATATTCATTGTGAAGACAAAGTCCATGAACCATTTAAACCATGAATTTAATCAATTCCAACAAACAATGGAGTCCTTGATCTTGATTTGTATTTCTTATTTGATATTAATTAGTTGAATTCCAAAATAAAGTGTCCCTCCCATCATTTCTAATTAGTAAGGATGATCTTTTGGTTACAAATACACTTTTTTTGATACAGTAATCAAGAAATTAGCACTTGTGGCTAAACTACCTAGTATATGAATTCAAATAAACAAGTCTACACTCCAATAAAACTCTAAATGTGATTACTTCCTTCAACCAAAGAAGTCATTGATCATGGTTTTGCATTTCACACTAATGTTAAATGTTATAATTCTTATATATAATGACACTTTCAATTCTCCTGTAGCTAATTACACCTATCCTATTGTTACGAAGACTATTTTTCATTTAATGACAATGAAACTAACTAACTTTTGCATGACTCTCAACGAACGAATATAATCATTGTGAAAACAAAGTCCATGAACCATTTAAACCATCGATTTAATCAATTCCGACAAACAATGGAGTCCTTGATCGTGATTTGTATTTTTTATTGATATTAATTGGTTGAATTCCAAAATAAAGTGTCGCTCCCATCATTTCTAATTAGTAAGGATGATCTTTTGGTTACAAACACACTTTTTGATACAATAATCATGAAATTAGCAATTGTGGATAAACTACCTAGTATATGAATTAAAAAAAACAAGTCTACACTCCAATAAAACTCTAAATGTGATTACTTCCTTCAACCAAAGAAGTCATTGATCATGGTTTGCATTTGAGACAAATGCTAAATGTTACAATTCCTAAATATTAAGACTTTTAATTCACCTGAAGCTAAATGCGCCATTCCTTTTGTTCCAAATATTATTTTTCATTAAATGACCATGAAACTATCTTTTGTGTCTTTCCTAACGAATATATTCATTGTGAAGACAAAGTCCATGAACCATTTAAACCATGAATTTAATCAATTCCAACAAACAATGGAGTCCTTGATCTTGATTTGTATTTCTTATTGATATTAATTAGTTGAATTCCAAAATAAAGTGTCCCTCCCATCATTTCTAATTAGTAAGGATGATCTTTTGGTTACAAATACACTTTTTGATACAGTAATCAAGAAATTAGCACTTGTGGCTAAACTACCTAGTATATGAATTCAAATAAACAAGTCTACACTCCAATAAAACTCTAAATGTGATTACTTCCTTCAACCAAAGAAGTCATTGATCATGGTTTGCATTTGAGACAAATGTTAAATGTTACAATTTAAATTCTTTTAATGACTAATTAATTCACCTCATTCATTTAAATTAAATAATAAACACCCATTTATAATATTTGTTCCAAATATTTTTTTCTTTAAATGATTATTTTTCATTTAATGACCATGAAACTATCTTTTGTGTCTTTCCTAACGAATATATTCATTTGTGAAAACAAAGTCCATGAACCATTTAAAAACCATGAATTTAATCAATTCCAACAAACAATGGAGTCCTTGATCTTGATTTGTATTTCTTATTGATATTAATTAGTTGAATTCCAAAATAAAGTGTCCCTCCCATCATTTCTAATTAGTAAGGATGATCTTTTGGTTACAAATACACTTTTTGATACAGTAATCATCAAGAAATTAGCACTTGTGGCTAAACTACCTAGTATATGAATTCAAATAAACAAGTCTACACTCCAATAAAACTCTAAATGTGATTACTTCCTTAACCAAAGAAGTCATTGATCATGGTTTGCATTTGAGACAAATGCTAAATGTTACAATTCCTAAATATTAAGACTTTTAATTCACCTGAAGCTAAATGCGCCATTCCTTTTGTTCCAAATATTATTTTTCATTAAATGACCATGAAACTATCTTTTGTGTCTTTCCTAACGAATATATTCATTGTGAAGACAAAGTCCATGAACCATTTAAACCATGAATTTAATCAATTCCAACAAACAATGGAGTCCTTGATCTTGATTTGTATTTCTTATTGATATTAATTAGTTGAATTCCAAAATAAAGTGTCCCTCCCATCATTTCTAATTAGTAAGGATGATCTTTTGGTTACAAATACACTTTTTGATACAGTAATCAAGAAATTAGCACTTGTGGCTAAACTACCTAGTATATATGAATTCAAATAAACAAGTCTACACTCCAATAAAACTCTAAATGTGATTACTTCCTTCAACCAAAGAAGTCATTGATCATGGTTTGCATTTTGAGACAAATGCTAAATGTTTACAATTCCTAAATATTAAGACACTTTCAATTCACCTGAAGCTAAATTACACCATTCCTTTTGTTCCAAATATTATTTTTTTTCATTAAATGACAATGAAACTATCTTTTGTCTTTCTTTCCTAACGAATATATTCATTGTGAAAACAAAGTCCATGAACCATTTAAAACCCATGAATTTAATCAATTCCAACAAACAATGGAGTCCTTGATCTTGATTTGTATTTTTTATTGATATTAATTGGTTGAAATTCCAAAATAAAGTGTCGCTCCCATCATTTCTAATTAGTAAGGATGATCTTTTGGTTACAAATACACTTTTTGATACAGTAATCAAGAAATTAGCACTTGTGGCTAAACTACCTAGTATATGAATTCAAAAAAACAAGTCTACACTCCAATAAAACTCTAAATGTGATTACTTCCTTCAACCAAAGAAGTCATTGATCATGGTTTGCATTTGAGACAAATGCTGCTAAATGTTACAATTCCTAAATATTAAGACTTTTAATTCACCTGAAGCTAAATGCGCCATTCCTTTTGTTCCAAATATTATTTTTCATTAAATGACCATGAAACTATCTTTTGTGTCTTTCCTAACGAATATATTCATTGTGAAGACAAAGTCCATGAACCATTTAAACCATGAATTTAATCAATTCCAACAAACAATGGAGTCCTTGATCTTGATTTGTATTTCTTATTGATATTAATTAGTTGAATTCCAAAATAAAGTGTCCCTCCCATCATTTCTAATTAGTAAGGATGATCTTTTGGTTACAAATACACTTTTTGATACAGTAATCAAGAAATTAGCACTTGTGGCTAAACTACCTAGTATATGAATTCAAATAAAACAAGTCTACACTCCAATAAAACTCTAAATGTGATTACTTCCTTCAACCAAAGAAGTCATTGATCATGGTTTGCATTTGAGACAAATGCTAAATGTTACAATTCCTAAATATTAAGACTTTTAATTCACCTGAAGCTAAATGCGCCATTCCTTTTGTTCCAAATATTATTTTTCATTAAATGACCATGAAACTATCTTTTGTGTCTTTCCTAACGAATATATTCATTGTGAAGACAAAGTCCATGAACCATTTAAACCATGAATTTAATCAATTCCAACAAACAATGGAGTCCTTGATCTTGATTTGTATTTTTTATTGATATTAATTGGTTGAATTCCAAAATAAAGTGTCGCTCCCATCATTTCTAATTAGTAAGGATGATCTTTTGGTTACAAATACACTTTTTGATACAGTAATCAAGAAATTAGCACTTGTGGCTAAACTACCTAGTATATGAATTAAAAAAAACAAGTCTACACTCCAATAAAACTCTAAATGTGATTACTTCCTTCAACCAAAGAAGTCATTGATCATGGTTTGCATTTGAGACAAATGCTAAATGTTACAATTCCTAAATATTAAGACTTTTAATTCACCTGAAGCTAAATGCGCCATTCCTTTTGTTCCAAATATTATTTTTCATTTAAATGACCATGAAACTATCTTTTTTGTGTCTTTCCTAACGAATATATTCATTGTGAAGACAAAGTCCATGAACCATTTAAACCATGAATTTAATCAATTCCAACAAACAATGGAGTCCTTGATCTTGATTTGTATTTTTTTATTGATATTAATTAATTTTGAATTCCAAAATAAAGTGTCCCTCCCATCATTTCTAATTAGTAAGGATGATCTTTTGGTTACAAATACACTTTTTGATACAGTAATCAAGAAATTAGCACTTGTGGGCTAAACTACCTAGTATATGAATTCAAATAAACAAGTCTACACTCCAATAAAACTCTAAATGTGATTACTTCCTTCAACCAAAGAAGTCATTGATCATGGTTTGCATTTGAGACAAATGCTAAATGTTACAATTCCTAAATATTAAGACTTTTAATTTCACCTGAAGCTAAATGCGCCATTCCTTTTGTTCCAAATATTATTTTTCATTTAAATGACCATGAAACTATCTTTTGTGTCTTTCCTAACGAATATATTCATTGTGAAGACAAAGTCCATGAACCATTTAAACCATGAATTTAATCAATTCCAACAAACAATGGAGTCCTTGATCTTGATTTGTATTTCTTATTGATATTAATTAGTTGAATTCCAAAATAAAGTGTCCCTCCCATCATTTCTAATTAGTAAGGATGATCTTTTGGTTACAAATACACTTTTTGATACAGTAATCAAGAAATTAGCACTTGTGGCTAAACTACCTAGTATATGAATTCAAATAAACAAGTCTACACTCCAATAAAACTCTAAATGTGATTACTTCCTTCAACCAAAGAAGTCATTGATCATGGTTTGCATTTCACACTAATGTTAAATGTTATAATTCTTATATAATGACACTTTCAATTCTCCTGTAGCTAATTACACCTATCCTATTGTTACGAAGACTATTTTTCATTTAATGACAATGAAACTAACTTTTGCATGACTCTCAACGAATATAATCATTGTGAAAACAAAGTCCATGAACCATTTAAACCATCGATTTAATCAATTCCGACAAACAATGGAGTCCTTGATCGTGATTTGTATTTTTTATTGATATTAATTGGTTGAATTCCAAAATAAAGTGTCGCTCCCATCATTTCTAATTAGTAAGGATGATCTTTTGGTTACAAACACACTTTTTGATACAATAATCATGAAATTAGCAATTGTGGATAAACTACCTAGTATATATGAATTAAAAAAAAACAAGTCTACACTCCAATAAAACTCTAAATGTGATTACTTCCTTCAACCAAAGAAGTCATTGATCATGGTTTGCATTTGAGACAAATGCTAAATGTTACAATTCCTAAATATTAAGACTTTTAATTCACCTGAAGCTAAATGCGCCATTCCTTTTGTTCCAAATATTATTTTTTTTCATAAATGACCATGAAACTATCTTTTGTGTCTTTCCTAACGAATATATTCATTGTGAAGACAAAAGTCCATGAACCATTTAAACCATGAATTTAATCAATTCCAACAAACAATGGAGTCCTTGATCTTGATTTGTATTTCTTATTGATATTAATTAGTTGAATTCCAAAATAAAGTGTCCCTCCCATCATTTCTAATTAGTAAGGATGATCTTTTGGTTACAAATACACTTTTTGATACAGTAATCAAGAAATTAGCACTTGTGGCTAAACTACCTAGTATATGAATTCAAATAAACAAGTCTACACTCCAATAAAACTCTAAATGTGATTACTTCCTTCAACCAAAGAAGTCATTGATCATGGTTTGCATTTGAGACAAATGCTAAATGTTACAATTCCTAAATATTAAGACTTTTAATTCACCTGAAGCTAAATGCGCCATTCCTTTTGTTCCAAATATTATTTTTCATTAAATGACCATGAAACTATCTTTTGTGTCTTTCCTAACGAATATATTCATTGTGAAGACAAAGTCCATGAACCATTTAAACCATGAATTTAAAATTCCAACAAACAATGGAGTCCTTGATCTTGATTTGTATTTCTTATTGATATTAATTAGTTGAATTCCAAAATAAAGTGTCCCTCCCATCATTTCTAATTAGTAAGGATGATCTTTTGGTTACAAATACACTTTTTGATACAGTAATCAAGAAATTAGCACTTGTGGCTAAACTACCTAGTATATGAATTCAAATAAACAAGTCTACACTCCAATAAAACTCTAAATGTGATTACTTCCTTCAACCAAAGAAGTCATTGATCATGGTTTGCATTTGAGACAAATGCTAAATGTTACAATTCCTAAATATTAAGACTTTTAATTCACCTGAAGCTAAATGCGCCATTCCTTTTGTTCCAAATATTATTTTTCATTAAATGACCATGAAACTATCTTTTGTGTCTTTCCTAACGAATATATTCATTGTGAAGACAAAGTCCATGAACCATTTAAACCATGAATTTAATCAATTCCAACAAACAATGGAGTCCTTGATCTTGATTTGTATTTCTTATTGATATTAATTAGTTGAATTCCAAAATAAAGTGTCCCTCCCATCATTTCTAATTAGTAAGGATGATCTTTTGGTTACAAATACACTTTTTGATACAGTAATCAAGAAATTAGCAATTGTGGATAAACTACCTAGTATATGAATTAAAAAAAACAAGTCTACACTCCAATAAAACTCTAAATGTGATTACTTCCTTCAACCAAAGAAGTCATTGATCATGGTTTTGCATTTGAGACAAATGCTAAATGTTACAATTCCTAAATATTAAGACTTTTAATTCACCTGAAGCTAAATGCGCCATTCCTTTTGTTCCAAATATTATTTTTCATTAAATGACCATGAAACTATCTTTTGTGTCTTTCCTAACGAATATATTCATTGTGAAGACAAAGTCCATGAACCATTTAAACCATGAATTTAATCAATTCCAACAAACAATGGAGTCCTTGATCTTGATTTGTATTTCTTATTGATATTAATTAGTTGAATTCCAAAATAAAGTGTCCCTCCCATCATTTCTAATTAGTAAGGATGATCTTTTGGTTACAAATACACTTTTTGATACAGTAATCAAGAAATTAGCACTTGTGGCTAAACTACCTAGTATATGAATTCAAATAAAACAAGTCTACACTCCAATAAAACTCTAAATGTGATTACTTCCTTCAACCAAAGAAGTCATTGATCATGGTTTGCATTTGAGACAAATGCTAAATGTTACAATTCCTAAATATTAAGACACTTTTATTTCACCTGAAGCTAAATGCACCATTTCCTTTTGTTCCAAATATTATTTTTCATTAAATGACCATGAAACTATCTTTTGTGTCTTTCCTAACGAATATATTCATTGTGAAAACAAAGTCCATGAACCATTTAAAAACCATGAATTTAATCAATTCCAACAAACAATGGAGTCCTTGATCTTGATTTGTATTTTTTATATTGATATTAATTAGTTGAAATTCCAAAATAAAGTGTCCCTCCATCATTTCTAATTAGTAAGGATGATCTTTTGGTTACAAATACACTTTTTGATACAGTAATCAAGAAATTAGCACTTGTGGCTAAACTACCTAGTATATGAATTCAAATAAACAAAGTCTACACTCCAATAAAACTCTAAAATGTGATTACTTCCTTCAACCAAAGAAGTCATTGATCATGGTTTTGCATTTGAGACAAATGCTAAATGTTACAATTCCTAAATATTAAGACTTTTAATTCACCTGAAGCTAAATGCGCCATTCCTTTTGTTCCAAATATTATTTTTCATTAAATGACCATGAAACTATCTTTTGTGTCTTTCCTAACGAATATATTCATTGTGAAGACAAAGTCCATGAACCATTTAAACCATGAATTTAATCAATTCCAACAAACAATGGAGTCCTTGATCTTGATTTGTATTTCTTATTGATATTAATTTAGTTGAATTCCAAAATAAAGTGTCCCTCCCATCATTTCTAATTAGTAAGGATGATCTTTTTGTTACAAATACACTTTTTTTGATACAGTAATCAAGAAATTAGCACTTGTGGCTAAACTACCTAGTATATGAATTCAAATAAAAACAAGTCTACACTCCAATAAAACTCTAAATGTGATTACTTCCTTCAACCAAAGAAGTCATTGATCATGGTTTGCATTTGAGACAAATGCTAAATGTTACAATTCCTAAATATTAAGACTTTTAATTCACCTGAAGCTAAATGCGCCATTCCTTTTGTTCCAAATATTATTTTTCATTAAATGACCATGAAACTATCTTTTGTGTCTTTCCTAACGAATATATTCATTGTGAAGACAAAGTCCATGAACCATTTAAACCATGAATTTAATCAATTCCAACAAACAATGGAGTCCTTGATCTTGATTTGTATTTCTTATTGATATTAATTAGTTGAATTCCAAAATAAAGTGTCCCTCCCATCATTTCTAATTAGTAAGGATGATCTTTTGGTTACAAATACACTTTTTGATACAGTAAAATCAAGAAATTAGCACTTGTGGCTAAACTACCTAGTATATGAATTCAAATAAACAAGTCTACACTCCAATAAAACTCTAAATGTGATTACTTCCTTCAACCAAAGAAGTCATTGATCATGGTTTGCATTTGAGACAAATGCTAAATGTTACAATTCCTAAATATTAAGACTTTTAATTCACCTGAAGCTAAATGCGCCATTCCTTTTGTTCCAAATATTATTTTTCATTAAATGACCATGAAACTATCTTTTGTGTCTTTCCTAACGAATATATTCATTGTGAAGACAAAGTCCATGAACCATTTAAACCATGAATTTAATCAATTCCAACAAACAATGGAGTCCTTGATCTTGATTTGTATTTCTTATTGATATTAATTAGTTGAATTCCAAAATAAAGTGTCCCTCCCATCATTTTTCTAATTAGTAAGGATGATCTTTTGGTTACAAATACACTTTTTGATACAGTAATCAAGAAATTAGCACTTGTGGCTAAACTACCTAGTATATGAATTCAAATAAACAAGTCTACACTCCAATAAAACTCTAAATGTGATTACTTCCTTCAACCAAAGAAGTCATTGATCATGGTTTGCATTTGAGACAAATGCTAAATGTTACAATTCCTAAATATTAAGACTTTTAATTCACCTGAAGCTAAATGCGCCATTCCTTTTGTTCCAAATATTATTTTTCATTAAATGACCATGAAACTATCTTTTGTGTCTTTCCTAACGAATATATTCATTGTGAAGACAAAGTCCATGAACCATTTAAACCATGAATTTAATCAATTCCAACAAACAATGGAGTCCTTGATCTTGATTTGTATTTCTTATTGATATTAATTAGTTGAATTCCAAAATAAAGTGTCCCTCCCATCATTTCTAATTAGTAAGGATGATCTTTTGGTTACAAATACACTTTTTGATACAGTAATCAAGAAATTAGCACTTGTGGCTAAACTACCTAGTATATGAATTCAAATAAACAAGTCTACACTCCAATAAAACTCTAAATGTGATTACTTCCTTCAACCAAAGAAGTCATTGATCATGGTTTGCATTTGAGACAAATGCTAAATGTTACAATTCCTAAATATTAAGACTTTTAATTTCACCTGAAGCTAAATGCGCCATTCCTTTTGTTCCAAATATTATTTTTCATTAAATGACCATGAAACTATCTTTTGTGTCTTTCCTAACGAATATATTCATTGTGAAGACAAAGTCCATGAACCATTTAAACCATGAATTTAATCAATTCCAACAAACAATGGAGTCCTTGATCTTGATTTGTATTTCTTATTGATATTAATTAGTTGAATTCCAAAATAAAGTGTCCCTCCCATCATTTCTAATTAGTAAGGATGATCTTTTGGTTACAAATACACTTTTTGATACAGTAATCAAGAAATTAGCACTTGTGGCTAAACTACCTAGTATATGAATTCAAATAAACAAGTCTACACTCCAATAAAACTCTAAATGTGATTACTTCCTTCAACCAAAGAAGTCATTGATCATGGTTTGCATTTGAGACAAATGCTAAATGTTACAATTCCTAAATATTAAGACTTTTAATTCACCTGAAGCTAAATGCGCCATTCCTTTTGTTCCAAATATTATTTTTCATTAAATGACCATGAAACTATCTTTTGTGTCTTTCCTAACGAATATATTCATTGTGAAGACAAAGTCCATGAACCATTTAAAACCATGAATTTAATCAATTCCAACAAACAATGGAGTCCTTGATCTTGATTTGTATTTCTTATTGATATTAATTAGTTGAATTCCAAAATAAAGTGTCCCTCCCATCATTTCTAATTAGTAAGGATGATCTTTTGGTTACAAATACACTTTTTGATACAGTAATCAAGAAATTAGCACTTGTGGCTAAACTACCTAGTATATGAATTCAAATAAACAAGTCTACACTCCAATAAAACTCTAAATGTGATTACTTCCTTCAACCAAAGAAGTCATTGATCATGTTTGCATTTCACACTAATGTTAAATGTTATAATTCTTATATAATGACACTTTCAATTCTCCTGTAGCTAATTACACCTATCCTATTGTTACGAAGACTATTTTTTTCATTTAATGACAATGAAACTAACTTTTGCATGACTCTCAACGAATATAATCATTGTGAAAACAAAGTCCATGAACCATTTTAAACCATCGATTTAATCAATTCCGACAAACAATGGAGTCCTTGATCGTGATTTGTATTTTTTATTGATATTAATTGGTTGAATTCCAAAATAAAGTGTCGCTCCCATCATTTCTAATTAGTAAGGATGATCTTTTGGTTACAAACACACTTTTTGATACAATAATCATGAAATTAGCAATTGTGGATAAACTACCTAGTATATGAATTAAAAAAAACAAGTCTACACTCCAATAAAACTCTAAATGTGATTACTTCCTTCAACCAAAGAAGTCATTGATCATGGTTTGCATTTGAGACAAATGCTAAATGTTACAATTCCTAAATATTAAGACTTTTAATTCACCTGAAGCTAAATGCGCCATTCCTTTTGTTCCAAATATTATTTTTCATTAAATGACCATGAAACTATCTTTTGTGTCTTTCCTAACGAATATATTCATTGTGAAGACAAAGTCCATGAACCATTTTAAAACCATGAATTTAATCAATTCCAACAAACAATGGAGTCCTTGATCTTGATTTGTATTTCTTATTGATATTAATTAGTTGAATTCCAAAATAAAGTGTCCCTCCCATCATTTCTAATTAGTAAGGATGATCTTTTGGTTACAAATACACTTTTTGATACAGTAATCAAGAAATTAGCACTTGTGGCTAAACTACCTAGTATATGAATTCAAATAAACAAGTCTACACTCCAATAAAACTCTAAATGTGATTACTTCCTTCAACCAAAGAAGTCATTGATCATGGTTTGCATTTGAGACAAATGCTAAATGTTACAATTCCTAAATATTAAGACTTTTAATTCACCTGAAGCTAAATGCGCCATTCCTTTTGTTCCAAATATTATTTTTCATTAAATGACCATGAAACTATCTTTTGTGTCTTTCCTAACGAATATATTCATTGTGAAGACAAAGTCCATGAACCATTTAAACCATGAATTTAATCAATTCCAACAAACAATGGAGTCCTTGATCTTGATTTGTATTTCTTATTGATATTAATTAGTTGAATTCCAAAATAAAGTGTCCCTCCCATCATTTCTAATTAGTAAGGATGATCTTTTGGTTACAAAAATACACTTTTTGATACAGTAATCAAGAAATTAGCACTTGTGGCTAAACTACCTAGTATATGAATTCAAATAAAAACAAGTCTACACTCCAATAAAACTCTAAATGTGATTACTTCCTTCAACCAAAGAAGTCATTGATCATGGTTTGCATTTGAGACAAATGCTAAATGTTACAATTCTAAATATATTAAGACTTTTAATTCACCTGAAGCTAAATGCGCCATTCCTTTTGTGTTCCAAATATTATTTTTTCATTTAAATGACAATGAAACTATCTTTTGTGTCTTTCCTAACGAATATATTCATTGTGAAAACAAAGTCCATGAACCATTTAAACCATGAATTTAATCAATTCCAACAAACAATGGAGTCCTTGATCTTGATTTGTATTTCTTATTGATATTAATTAGTTGAATTCCAAAATAAAGTGTCCCTCCCCATCATTTCTAATTAGTAAGGATGATCTTTTGGTTACAAATACACTTTTTGATACAGTAATCAAGAAATTAGCACTTGTGGCTAAACTACCTAGTATATGAATTCAAAAAAACAAGTCTACACTCCAATAAAACTCTAAATGTGATTACTTCCTTCAACCAAAGAAGTCATTGATCATGGTTTGCATTTGAGACAAATGCTAAATGTTACAATTCCTAAATATTAAGACTTTTAATTCACCTGAAGCTAAATGCGCCATTCCTTTTGTTCCAAATATTATTTTTTCATTAAATGACCATGAAACTATCTTTTGTGTCTTTCCTAACGAATATATTCATTGTGAAGACAAAGTCCATGAACCATTTAAACCATGAATTTAATCAATTCCAACAAACAATGGAGTCCTTGATCTTGATTTGTATTTCTTATTGATATTAATTAGTTGAATTCCAAAATAAAGTGTCCCTCCCATCATTTCTAATTAGTAAGGATGATCTTTTGGTTTTGGTTACAATACACTTTTTGATACAGTAATCAAGAAATTAGCACTTGTGGCTAAACTACCTAGTATATGAATTCAAATAAACAAGTCTACACTCCAATAAAACTCTAAATGTGATTACTTCCTTCAACCAAAGAAGTCATTGATCATGGTTTGCATTTGAGACAAATGCTAAATGTTACAATTCCTAAATATTAAGACTTTTAATTCACCTGAAGCTAAATGCGCCATTCCTTTTGTTCCAAATATTATTTTTCATTAAATGACCATGAAACTATCTTTTGTGTCTTTCCTAACGAATATATTCATTGTGAAGACAAAGTCCATGAACCATTTAAACCATGAATTTAATCAATTCCAACAAACAATGGAGTCCTTGATCTTGATTTGTATTTCTTATTGATATTAATTAGTTGAATTCCAAAATAAAGTGTCCCCCCCCATCATTTCTAATTAGTAAGGATGATCTTTTGGTTACAAATACACTTTTTGATACAGTAATCAAGAAATTAGCACTTGTGGCTAAACTACCTAGTATATGAATTCAAATAAACAAGTCTACACTCCAATAAAACTCTAAATGTGATTACTTCCTTCAACCAAAGAAGTCATTGATCATGGTTTGCATTTGAGACAAATGCTAAATGTTACAATTCCTAAATATTAAGACTTTTAATTCACCTGAAGCTAAATGCGCCATTCCTTTTGTTCCAAATATTATTTTTTTTATTAAATGACCATGAAACTATCTTTTGTGTCTTTCCTAACGAATATATTCATTGTGAAGACAAAGTCCATGAACCATTTAAACCATGAATTTAATCAATTCCAACAAACAATGGAGTCCTTGATCTTGATTTGTATTTCTTATTGATATTAATTAGTTGAATTCCAAAATAAAGTGTCCCTCCCATCATTTCTAATTAGTAAGGATGATCTTTTGGTTACAAATACACTTTTTGATACAGTAATCAAGAAATTAGCACTTGTGGCTAAACTACCTAGTATATGAATTCAAATAAACAAGTCTACACTCCAATAAAACTCTAAATGTGATTACTTCCTTCAACCAAAGAAGTCATTGATCATGGTTTGCATTTGAGACAAATGCTAAATGTTACAATTCCTAAATATTAAGACTTTTAATTCACCTGAAGCTAAATGCGCCATTCCTTTTGTTCCAAATATTATTTTTTCATTAAATGACCATGAAACTATCTTTTGTGTCTTTCCTAACGAATATATTCATTGTGAAGACAAAGTCCATGAACCATTTAAACCATGAATTTAATCAATTCCAACAAACAATGGAGTCCTTGATCTTGATTTGTATTTCTTATTGATATTAATTAGTTGAATTCCAAAATAAAGTGTCCCTCCCATCATTTCTAATTAGTAAGGATGATCTTTTGGTTACAAATACACTTTTTGATACAGTAATCAAGAAATTAGCACTTGTGGCTAAACTACCTAGTATATGAATTCAAATAAACAAGTCTACACTCCAATAAAACTCTAAATGTGATTACTTCCTTCAACCAAAGAAGTCATTGATCATGGTTTGCATTTTGACACAAATGTTAAATGTTACAATTTCTAAATATTAAGACTTTTAATTCACCTGTAAGCTAATTAATGCCTATCCTTTTGTTACGAAATACTATTTTTCATTTAAATGACAATGAAACTAACTTTTGCATGACTCTCAACGAATATAATTCATTGTGAAAACAAAGTCCATGAACCATTTAAACCATCGAATTTAATCAATTCCAACAAACAATGGAGTCCTTGATCTTGATTTGTATTTTTTATTGATATTAATTAGTTTGAATTCCAAAATAAAGTGTCGCTCCCATCATTTCTAAATAGTAAGGATGATCTTTTGGTTACAAAACACACTTTTTGATACAATAATCATGAAATTAGCAATTGTGGATAAACTACCTAGTATATGAATTAAAAAAAAACAAGTCTACACTCCAATAAAACTCTAAATGTGATTACTTCCTTCAAACCAAAGAAGTCATTGATCATGGTTTGCATTTGAGACAAATGCTAAATGTTACAATTCCTAAATATTAAGACTTTTAATTCACCTGAAGCTAAATGCGCCATTCCTTTTGTTCCAAATATTATTTTTCATTAAATGACCATGAAACTATCTTTTGTGTCTTTCCTAACGAATATATTCATTGTGAAGACAAAGTCCATGAACCATTTAAACCATGAATTTAATCAATTCCAACAAACAATGGAGTCCTTGATCTTGATTTGTATTTCTTATTGATATTAATTAGTTGAATTCCAAAAAAAAAGTGTCCCTCCCATCATTTCTAATTAGTAAGGATGATCTTTTGGTTACAAATACACTTTTTGATACAGTAATCAAGAAATTAGCACTTGTGGCTAAACTACCTAGTATATGAATTCAAATAAACAAGTCTACACTCCAATAAAACTCTAAATGTGATTACTTCCTTCAACCAAAGAAGTCATTGATCATGGTTTGCATTTGAGACAAAATGCTAAATGTTACAATTCCTAAATATTAAGACTTTTTAATTCACCTGAAGCTAAATGCGCCATTCCTTTTGTTCCAAATATTATTTTTCATTAAATGACCATGAAACTATCTTTTGTGTCTTTCCTAACGAATATATTCATTGTGAAGACAAAGTCCATGAACCATTTAAACCCATGAATTTAATCAATTCCAACAAACAATGGAGTCCTTGATCTTGATTTGTATTTCTTATTGATATTAATTAGTTGAATTCCAAAATAAAGTGTCCCTTCCCATCATTTCTAATTAGTAAGGATGATCTTTTGGTTACAAATACACTTTTTGATACAGTAATCAAGAAATTAGCACTTGTGGCTAAACTACCTAGTATATGAATTCAAATAAACAAGTCTACTACACTCCAATAAAACTCTAAATGTGATTACTTCCTTCAACCAAAGAAGTCATTGATCATGGTTTGCATTTGAGACAAATGCTAAAATGTTACAATTCCTAAATATTAAGACTTTTAATTCACCTGAAGCTAAATGCGCCATTCCTTTTGTTCCAAATATTATTTTTTTTCATTAAATGACCATGAAACTATCTTTTGTGTCTTTCCTAACGAATATATTCATTGTGAAAAACAAAGTCCATGAACCATTTAAACCATGAATTTAATCAATTCCAACAAACAATGGAGTCCTTGATCTTGATTTGTATTTCTTATTGATATTAATTAGTTGAATTCCAAAATAAAGTGTCCCTCCCATCATTTCTAATTAGTAAGGATGATCTTTTGGTTACAAATACACTTTTTGATACAGTAATCAAGAAATTAGCACTTGTGGCTAAACTACCTAGTATATGAATTCAAATAAAAAAAGTCTACACTCCAATAAAACTCTAAATGTGATTACTTCCTTCAACCAAAGAAGTCATTGATCATGGTTTGCATTTGAGACAAATGCTAAATGTTACAATTCCTAAATATTAAGACTTTTAATTCACCTGAAGCTAAATGCGCCATTCCTTTTGTTCCAAATATTATTTTTCATTAAATGACACCATGAAACTATCTTTTGTGTCTTTCCTAACGAATATATTCATTGTGAAGACAAAGTCCATGAACCATTTAAACCATGAATTTAATCAATTCCAACAAACAATGGAGTCCTTGATCTTGATTTGTATTTCTTATTGATATTAATTAGTTGAATTCCAAAATAAAGTGTCCCTCCCATCATTTCTAATTAGTAAGGATGATCTTTTGGTTACAAATACACTTTTTGATACAGTAATCAAGAAATTAGCACTTGTGGCTAAACTACCTAGTATATGAATTCAAATAAAACAAGTCTACACTCCAATAAAACTCTAAATGTGATTACTTCCTTCAACCAAAGAAGTCATTGATCATGGTTTGCATTTGAGACAAATGCTAAATGTTACAATTCCTAAATATTAAGACTTTTAATTCACCTGAAGCTAAATGCGCCATTCCTTTTGTTCCAAATATTATTTTTTCATTAAATGACCATGAAACTATCTTTTGTGTCTTTCCTAACGAATATATTCATTGTGAAGACAAAGTCCATGAACCATTTAAACCATGAATTTAATCAATTCCAACAAACAATGGAGTCCTTGATCTTGATTTGTATTTTTTTATTGATATTAATTAGTTGAATTCCAAAATAAAGTGTCCCTCCCATCATTTCTAATTAGTAAGGATGATCTTTTGGTTACAAATACACTTTTTGATACAGTAATCAAGAAATTAGCACTTGTGGCTAAACTACCTAGTATATGAATTCAAATAAAACAAGTCTACACTCCAATAAAACTCTAAATGTGATTACTTCCTTCAACCAAAGAAGTCATTGATCATGGTTTGCATTTGAGACAAATGCTAAATGTTACAATTCCTAAATATTAAGACTTTTAATTCACCTGAAGCTAAATGCGCCATTCCTTTTGTTCCAAATATTATTTTTTCATTAAATGACCATGAAACTATCTTTTGTGTCTTTCCTAACGAATATATTCATTGTGAAGACAAAGTCCATGAACCATTTAAACCATGAATTTAATCAATTCCCAACAAACAATGGAGTCCTTGATCTTGATTTGTATTTCTTATTGATATTAATTAGTTGAATTCCAAAATAAAAGTGTCCCTCCCATCATTTCTAATTAGTAAGGATGATCTTTTGGTTACAAATACACTTTTTTGATACAGTAATCAAGAAATTAGCACTTGTGGCTAAACTACCTAGTATATGAATTCAAATAAAAACAAGTCTACACTCCAATAAAACTCTAAATGTGATTACTTCCTTCAACCAAAGAAGTCATTGATCATGGTTTGCATTTGAGACAAATGCTAAATGTTACAATTCCTAAATATTAAGACTTTTAATTCACCTGAAGCTAAATGCGCCATTCCTTTTGTTCCAAATATTATTTTTTTTCATTAAATGACCATGAAACTATCTTTTGTGTCTTTCCTAACGAATATATTCATTGTGAAGACAAAGTCCATGAACCATTTAAACCATGAATTTAATCAATTCCAACAAACAATGGAGTCCTTGATCTTGATTTGTATTTCTTATTGATATTAATTAGTTGAATTCCAAAATAAAGTGTCCCTCCCATCATTTCTAATTAGTAAGGATGATCTTTTGGTTACAAATACACTTTTTGATACAGTAATCAAGAAATTAGCACTTGTGGCTAAACTACCTAGTATATGAATTCAAATAAACAAGTCTACACTCCAATAAAACTCTAAATGTGATTACTTCCTTCAACCAAAGAAGTCATTGATCATGGTTTGCATTTGAGACAAATGCTAAATGTTACAATTCCTAAATATTAAGACTTTTAATTCACCCTGAAGCTAAATGCGCCATTCCTTTTGTTCCAAATATTATTTTTCATTAAATGACCATGAAACTATCTTTTGTGTCTTTCCTAACGAATATATTCATTGTGAAGACAAAGTCCATGAACCATTTAAACCATGAATTTAATCAATTCCAACAAACAATGGAGTCCTTGATCTTGATTTGTATTTCTTATTGATATTAATTAGTTGAATTCCAAAATAAAGTGTCCCTCCCATCATTTCTAATTAGTAAGGATGATCTTTTGGTTACAAATACACTTTTTGATACAGTAATCAAGAAATTAGCACTTGTGGCTAAACTACCTAGTATATGAATTCAAATAAACAAGTCTACACTCCAATAAAACTCTAAATGTGATTACTTCCTTCAACCAAAGAAGTCATTGATCATGGTTTGCATTTGAGACAAATGCTAAATGTTACAATTCCTAAATATTAAGACTTTTAATTCACCTGAAGCTAAATGCGCCATTCCTTTTGTTCCAAATATTATTTTTCATTAAATGACCATGAAACTATCTTTTGTGTCTTTCCTAACGAATATATTCATTGTGAAGACAAAGTCCATGAACCATTTAAAACCATGAATTTAATCAATTCCAACAAACAATGGAGTCCTTGATCTTGATTTGTATTTCTTATTGATATTAATTAATTAGTTGAATTCCAAAATAAAGTGTCCCTCCCATCATTTCTAATTAGTAAGGATGATCTTTTGGTTACAAATACACTTTTTGATACAGTAATCAAGAAATTAGCACTTGTGGCTAAACTACCTAGTATATGAATTCAAATAAACAAGTCTACACTCCAATAAAACTCTAAATGTGATTACTTCCTTCAACCAAAGAAGTCATTGATCATGGTTTGCATTTGAGACAAATGCTAAATGTTACAATTCCTAAATATTAAGACTTTTAATTCACCTGAAGCTAAATGCGCCATTCCTTTTTGTTCCAAATATTATTTTTCATTAAATGACCATGAAACTATCTTTTGTGTCTTTCCTAACGAATATATTCATTGTGAAGACAAAGTCCATGAACCATTTAAACCATGAATTTAATCAATTCCAACAAACAATGGAGTCCTTGATCTTGATTTGTATTTCTTATTGATATTAATTAGTTGAATTCCAAAATAAAGTGTCCCTCCCATCATTTCTAATTAGTAAGGATGATCTTTTGGTTACAAATACACTTTTTGATACAGTAATCAAGAAATTAGCACTTGTGGCTAAACTACCTAGTATATGAATTCAAATAAACAAGTCTACACTCCAATAAAACTCTAAATGTGATTACTTCCTTCAACCAAAGAAGTCATTGATCATGGTTTGCATTTGAGACAAATGCTAAATGTTACAATTCCTAAATATTAAGACTTTTAATTCACCTGAAGCTAAATGCGCCATTCCTTTTGTTCCAAATATTATTTTTTTTCATTAAATGACCATGAAACTATCTTTTGTGTCTTTCCTAACGAATATATTCATTGTGAAAACAAAGTCCATGAACCATTTAAACCATGAATTTAATCAATTCCAACAAACAATGGAGTCCTTGATCTTGATTTGTATTTCTTATTGATATTAATTAGTTGAATTCCAAAATAAAGTGTCCCTCCCATCATTTCTAATTAGTAAGGATGATCTTTTTTTGTTACAAATACACTTTTTGATACAGTAATCAAGAAATTAGCACTTGTGGCTAAACTACCTAGTATATGAATTCAAAAAAAAAACAAGTCTACACTCCAATAAAACTCTAAATGTGATTACTTCCTTCAACCAAAGAAGTCATTGATCATGGTTTGCATTTGAGACAAATGCTAAATGTTACAATTCCTAAATATTAAGACTTTTAATTCACCTGAAGCTAAATGCGCCATTCCTTTTGTTCCAAATATTTATTTTTTCATTAAATGACCATGAAACTATCTTTTGTGTCTTTCCTAACGAATATATTCATTGTGAAGACAAAGTCCATGAACCATTTTAAACCATGAATTTAATCAATTCCAACAAACAATGGAGTCCTTGATCTTGATTTGTATTTCTTATTGATATTAATTAGTTGAATTCCAAAATAAAGTGTCCCTCCCATCATTTCTAATTAGTAAGGATGATCTTTTGGTTACAAATACACTTTTTGATACAGTAATCAAGAAATTAGCACTTGTGGCTAAACTACCTAGTATATGAATTCAAATAAACAAGTCTACACTCCAATAAAACTCTAAATGTGATTACTTCCTTCAACCAAAGAAGTCATTGATCATGGTTTGCATTTGAGACAAATGCTAAATGTTACAATTCCTAAATATTAAGACTTTTAATTCACCTGAAGCTAAATGCGCCATTCCTTTTGTTCCAAATATTATTTTTTTTTTAAATGACCATGAAACTATCTTTTGTGTCTTTCCTAACGAATATATTCATTGTGAAGACAAAGTCCCATGAACCATTTAAACCATGAATTTAATCAATTCCAACAAACAATGGAGTCCTTGATCTTGATTTGTATTTTTTATTGATATTAATTAGTTGAATTCCAAAATAAAGTGTCCCTCCCATCATTTCTAATTAGTAAGGATGATCTTTTGGTTACAAATACACTTTTTTGATACAGTAATCAAGAAATTAGCACTTGTGGCTAAACTACCTAGTATATGAATTCAAATAAACAAGTCTACACTCCAATAAAACTCTAAATGTGATTACTTCCTTCAACCAAAGAAGTCATTGATCATGGTTTGCATTTGAGACAAATGCTAAATGTTACAATTCCTAAATATTAAGACTTTTAAATTCACCTGAAGCTAAATGCGCCATTCCTTTTGTTCCAAATATTATTTTTCATTAAATGACCATGAAACTATCTTTTGTGTCTTTCCTAACGAATATATTCATTGTGAAGACAAAGTCCATGAACCATTTAAAACCATGAATTTAATCAATTCCAACAAACAATGGAGTCCTTGATCTTGATTTGTATTTCTTATTGATATTAATTAGTTGAATTCCAAAATAAAGTGTCCCTCCCATCATTTCTAATTTAGTAAGGATGATCTTTTGGTTACAAACACACTTTTTGATACAGTAATCAAGAAATTAGCACTTGTGGCTAAACTACCTAGTATATGAATTCAAAATAAACAAGTCTACACTCCAATAAAACTCTAAATGTGATTACTTCCTTCAACCAAAGAAGAAGTCATTGATCATGGTTTGCATTTGAGACAAATGCTAAATGTTACAATTCCTAAATATTAAGACTTTTTCAATTCACCTGAAGCTAAATGCGCCATTCCTTTTGTTCCAAATATTATTTTTCATTAAATGACCATGAAAACTATCTTTTGTGTCTTTCCTAACGAATATATATTCATTGTGAAGACAAAGTCCATGAACCATTTAAACCATGAATTTAATCAATTCCGACAAACAATGGAGTCCTTGATCTTGATTTGTATTTCTTATTGATATTAATTAGTTGAATTCCAAAATAAAGTGTCCCTCCCATCATTTCTAATTAGTAAGGATGATCTTTTGGTTACAAATACACTTTTTGATACAGTAATCAAGAAATTAGCACTTGTGGCTAAACTACCTAGTATATGAATTCAAATAAAAACAAGTCTACACTCCAATAAAACTCTAAATGTGATTACTTCCTTCAACCAAAGAAGTCATTGATCATGGTTTGCATTTGAGACAAATGCTAAATGTTACAATTCCTAAATATTAAGACTTTTTTCAATTCACCTGAAGCTAAATGCGCCATTCCTTTTGTTCCAAATATTATTTTTTCATTAAATGACCATGAAACTATCTTTTGTGTCTTTCCTAACGAATATATTCATTGTGAAGACAAAGTCCATGAACCATTTAAACCATGAATTTAATCAATTCCAACAAACAATGGAGTCCTTGATCTTGATTTGTATTTCTTATTGATATTAATTAGTTGAATTCCAAAATAAAGTGTCCCTCCCATCATTTCTAATTAGTAAGGATGATCTTTTGGTTACAAATACACTTTTTGATACAGTAATCAAGAAATTAGCACTTGTGGCTAAACTACCTAGTATATGAATTCAAATAAACAAGTCTACACTCCAATAAAACTCTAAATGTGATTACTTCCTTCAACCAAAGAAGTCATTGATCATGGTTTGCATTTGAGACAAATGCTAAATGTTACAATTCCTAAATATTAAGACTTTTAATTCACCTGAAGCTAAATGCGCCATTCCTTTTGTTCCAAATATTATTTTTCATTAAATGACCCATGAAACTATCTTTTGTGTCTTTCCTAACGAATATATTCATTGTGAAGACAAAGTCCATGAACCATTTAAACCATGAATTTAATCAATTCCAACAAACAATGGAGTCCTTGATCTTGATTTGTATTTCTTATTGATATTAATTAGTTGAATTCCAAAATAAAGTGTCCCTCCCATCATTTCTAATTAGTAAGGATGATCTTTTTTTGTTACAAATACACACTTTTTGATACAGTAATCAAGAAATTAGCACTTGTGGCTAAACTACCTAGTATATGAATTCAAATAAACAAGTCTACACTCCAATAAAACTCTAAATGTGATTACTTCCTTCAACCAAAGAAGTCATTGATCATGGTTTGCATTTGAGGACAAATGCTAAATGTTACAATTCCTAATATATTAAGACTTTTAATTCACCTGAAGCTAAATGCGCCCATTCCTTTTGTTTCCAAATATTATTTTTCATTAAATGACCATGAAACTATCTTTTTGTGTCTTTCCTACTAACGAATATATTCATTGTGAAGACAAAGTCCATGAACCATTTAAACCATGAATTTAATCAATTCCAACAAACAATGGAGTCCTTGATCTTGATTTGTATTTCTTATTGATATTAATTAGTTGAATTCCAAAATAAAGTGTCCCTCCCATCATTTCTAATTAGTAAGGATGATCTTTTGGTTACAAATACACTTTTTGATACAGTAATCAAGAAATTAGCACTTGTGGCTAAAACTACCTAGTATATGAATTCAAATAAACAAGTCTACACTCCAATAAAACTCTAAATGTGATTTACTTCCTTCAACCAAAGAAGTCATTGATCATGGTTTGCATTTTGAGACAAAAATGCTAAATGTTTACAATTCCTAAATATTTAAGACTTTTTAATTCACCTGAAAGCTAAATGCGCCATTCCTTTTGTTCCAAATATTATTTTTTCATTAAATGACCATGAAACTATCTTTTGTGTCTTTCCTAACGAATATATTCATTGTGAAGACAAAGTCCATGAACCATTTAAACCATGAATTTAATCAATTCCAACAAACAATGGAGTCCTTGATCTTGATTTGTATTTCTTATTGATATTAATTAGTTGAATTCCAAAATAAAAAGTGTCCCTCCCATCATTTTCTAATTAGTAAGGATGATCTTTTGGTTACAAATACACTTTTTGATACAGTAATCAAGAAATTAGCACTTGTGGCTAAAACTACCTAGTATATGAATTCAAATAAACAAGTCTACACTCCAATAAAACTCTAAATGTGATTACTTCCTTCAACCCAAAGAAGTCATTGATCATGGTTTGCATTTGAGACAAATGCTAAAATGTTACAATTCCACTAAATATTAAGACTTTTAATTCACCTGAAGCTAAATGCGCCATTCCTTTTGTTCCAATATATTATTTTTCATTATAAATGACCATGAAACTATCTTTTGTGTCTTTCCTAACGAATATATTCATTGTGAAGACAAAGTCCATGAACCATTTTAAAACCCATGAATTTAATCAATTCCAACAAACAATGGAGTCCTTGATCTTGATTTGTATATTTCTTATTGATATTAAATTAGTTGAATTATCCAAAATAAAGTGTCCCTCCCATCATTTCTAATTAGTAAGGATGATCTTTTGGTTACAAATACACTTTTTGATACAGTAATCAAGAAATTAGCACTTGTGGGCTAAACTACCTAGTATATGAATTCAAATAAACAAAGTCTACACTCCAATAAAACTCTAAATGTGATTACTTCCTTCAACCAAAGAAGTCATTGATCATGGTTTGCATTTGAGACTAATGCTAAATGTTACAATTCCTAAATATTAAGACTTTTAATTCACCTGAAGCTAAATGCGCCATTCCTTTTGTTCCAAATATTATTTTTCATTAAATGACCATGAAACTATCTTTTGTGTCTTTTCCTAACGAATATATTCATTGTGAAGACAAAGTCCATGAACCATTTAAACCATGAATTTAATCAATTCCAACAAACAAACAATGGAGTCCTTGATCTTGATTTTGTAATTTCTTATTGATATTAATTGGTTGAATTCCAAAATAAAGTGTCCCTCCCATCATTTCTAATTAGTAAGGATGATCTTTTGGTTACAAATACACTTTTTGATACAATAATCAAGAAATTAGCACTTGTGGCTAAAACTACCTAGTATATATGAATTCAAAAAAAACAAGTCTACACTCCAATAAAACTCTAAATGTGATTACTTCCTTCAACCAAAGAAGTCATTGATCATGGTTTGCATTTGAGACAAATGCTAAATGTTACAATTCCTAAATATTAAGACTTTTAATTCACCTGAAGCTAAATGCGCCATTCCTTTTGTTCCAAATATTATTTTTCATTAAATGACCATGAAACTATCTTTTGTGTCTTTCCTAACGAATATATTCATTGTGAAGACAAAGTCCATGAACCATTAAACCATGAATTTAATCAATTCCAACAAACAATGGAGTCCTTGATCTTGAATTTGTTATTTTCTTATTGATATTAATTAGTTGAATTCCAAAATAAAGTGTCCCTCCCCATCATTTCTAATTAGTAAGGATGATCTTTTGGTTACAAATACAACACTTTTTGATACAGTAATCAAGAAATTAGCACTTGTGGCTAAACTACCTAGTATATGAATTCAAATAAACAAGTCTACACTCCAATAAAACTCTAAATGTGATTACTTCCTTCAACCAAAGAAGTCATTGATCATGGTTTGCATTTGAGACTAATGCTAAATGTTACAATTCCTTATATATTAAGACTTTCAATTCACCTGAAGCTAAATACACGCCATTCCTTTTGTTCCCAAAGATACTTATTTTTCATTAACAATGACCAATGAAACTAAACTTTTGTGACTCCTAACGAATATATTCATTGTGAAGACAAAGTCCCATGAACCCATTTTAAACCATCGATTTAATCAATTCCAACAAACAATGGAGTCCTTGATCGTTGATTTGTATTTCTTATTGATATTAATTAGTTGAATTCCAAAATTAAAGTGTCCCTCCCATCATTTCTTCTAATTAGTAAAGGATGATCTTTTGGGTTACAAATACACTTTTTTATGATACAGTAATCATGAAATTAGCAAACTTGTGGCTAAACTACCTATAGTATATGAAATTCAAATAAACAAGTCTACACTCCAATAAAACTCTAAATGTGATTACTTCCTTCAAACCAAAGAAGTCATTGATCATGGTTTGCATTTGAGACAAATGCTAAAATGTTACAATTCCTAAATATTAAGACTTTTAATTCACCTGAAGCTAAATGCGCCATTCCTTTTGTTTTTGTTCCAAATATTATTTTTTTCATTAAATGACCATGAAACTATCTTTTGTGTCTTTCCTAACGAATATATTCATTGTGTGCAATGACAAAGTCCATGAACACCATTTAAACCATGAATTTAATCAATTCCAACATACAATCTTCCTACAATGGAGAGTCCTTTGATCTTGATTGATGTATTTCTTATATTGATATTAATTAGTTGAATTCCCAACGCTAAATAAAGTGTGTCCTCTCCCATCATTTCTAATTAGTAAGGATGATCTTTTGGGATTACAATACAACTTTTTGATACAACTAATCATGAAATATTAGCATTTAGTCGCTTATACCCTACCCTAATTAGTTTTAATTCACCTAAACAAAGTCTACACCTCCAATAAAACTCTTTATTCACGTGACGCTAATGCGCCATTCTTTTGTTCCATATATTATCATTTCACATGAAATGACCATGAAACTATTCTTTTTTGTGCGTCTTTTTCATAACGATATATATTATTGTGAAGGACAAAGTACATGATGAACCATTTCTTTTAACCTTCCATGATATTTAATTCAATTACAACAAACAATGGGAGTTCCTTCATCTTGATTTGCATCTTCTTTTAGTGTAGGCTTTAATTAGTTTGAAAATTCCACTACCTATTAAGTGTCTCGCCGTACACTAATCCCATCATTTCTAATTTCAGTAAGGATGATCTTTTTGGTTAATTTTTACCCCTACACTTTTATTTGGCCTACGCATAAAGTAATACAAGAGGACACATTAGCAAGCCAGGTGGACTAACACTACTAGTTTTAATGAGAATTCCAAAATAAACAGGTTCTACCTCTCCTAACCTCTTATATCAAAAATCTCCCTAACTATGTTGTAGTGTTAATTCAATTTTGTTTTGTTCTCCAACCTAAAGACCCCCCATTGTCTTCCATGTTTGCTGTCTGAGACAACATGGACTACATGTTCTATGTTTCACAATTCGCATAATATTTTTTTTAAAAAAAATTATGACTTTTTACTGCCACTGTAGGTTAATAAAATAAATGCTTGCCAACCACAAATCATATGACTTCGCTTTTGTATCCGCAAATATATTTATGTTTCATTTTTATTAAAATGTACACATGTAAATACTCATTGTCTGTTTTCCATTCCTTAACGAAATAAATTTCATTGGTGAAGACAAAAGTCAATGAACCATTTAAACCGCATTGAATTTAATCAAGTTTTTTTGTCAAAACAATTGGATGATGTCATTGATCGTGATTTGTATTTCTTATTGATATTAAGTAGTTGCGATTCCAAAATAAAAGATGTCCTCTCCCATCATTTCTAATTAGTAAGGATTTAACTTTTGGTTACAAATACACTTTTTGAATACAGTATAATCAAGAAATTAGCACTTGCGCGGCACTAAACTACCTAGTATCAGATGAGATTGTCCAAATAAACAAGTTCTAAGCACTCCAATAAAAACTCTAAATGTGAATTACTATTCCTTTCAGCAAAGAAAGTCATTGATCAGGTGTTGGCATGTGAGACAAATGCTAAATGTAACAATTTCCTAAATATTAAGAACTTTTAATCCCTGAAGCTAAATGCGCCAT
>JBAPLH010001820.1:0-20583 GCA_037897445.1 Ceriops zippeliana | reverse complement strand
AACACAATGTATTTAAAATAAAAGGATTCATATTTAGGGCAAGTCACCTAGTGGGTTTCTTTTGTAAGCCCAAATCAACCCAAAATGTTGAGCCTTTTTTCTTGTACATCTTGGCCATAAATGAAAATCAATCTACCTAAACAAAAAAAATTGGGCATTTTAAATAACTCAGAATGTTGATCAACCCACTCCTTGGATTGGACATAAAAAACTTGGACTAATATCATGAGCATCAAGTATTTTTCATCAAGTTCAAATCCTTATTCATCATATTGCATATAAAGATAAGTGATTATCCTTGGTGTTAGCATTGGAAACATTTAGAATAGCGCTGGAAAACATTTTACGAAACCTTATTGCCATGTATATCCATGATTAAGCCTTTTAAATCCGCTTTCATCCACTTGGTTCTTGCCCTTCTTATTAGACCACTGATTTCTCGTAAAAGATCAATGGTATACAAGCTTTGTTGTACTTAATTAGTGCTTTGTTCTCTATCATTAGGTGTCTTTTAGTTCATAATTGCTTTGACATTATTTTTCTTTTAAATTAATTCCAGGCAAACTCACAACAAAACCAATGAAAATTATAGATTTCATAGAAAACACACTCTATTTAAAATAAAAAAAAAAGGTATATTAGGGTAAGTCACCTAGGGGGTTCTTTTGTAAGCCCAAATCAACCCAAAATGTTTGAGCCTTTTTTCTTGTACATTTGGCCATAAATGAAAATCAATCTACCTAAACAAAAAAAATGGGCATTTTAAATAACTCAGAATGTTGATCAACCCACTCCTTGGATTGGACATAAAACTTGGACTAATATCATGAGCATCAAGTATTTTTCATCAAGTTCAAATCCTTATTCATCATATTGCATATAAAGATAAGTGATTATCCTTGGTGTAGCATTGGAAACATTTAGAATAGCGCTGGAAAACATTTTTTACGAAACCTTATTGCCATGTATATCCATGATTAAGCCTTTTAAATCCGCTTTCATCCACTTGGTTCTTACCCTTTCTTATTAGACCACTGATTTCTCGTAAAAGATCAATGGTATACAAGCTTTGTTGTACTTAATTAGTGCTTTGTTCTCTATCATTAGGTGTGTCTTTTAGTTCATAATTGCTTTGACATTATTTTTCTTTAAATTAATTCCAGGCAAACACTCACAACAAAACCAATGAAAATTATAGATTTCATAGAGAAAACACACTCTATTTAAAAAAAAAAAAAGGGATATTAGGGTAAGTCACCTAGTGGGTTCTTTTGTAAGCCCAAATGAACCAAAATGTTGAGCCTTTTTTCTTGTACATTTGGCCATAAATGAAAATCAATCTACCTAAACAAAAAAATAAGGCATTTTATATAACTCAGAATGTTGATCAACCCACTCCTTGGATTGGACATAAAACTTGGACTAATATCGTGAGCATCAAGTATTTTTCATCAAGTTCAAATCTTTATTCATCATATTGCATATAAAGATAAGTGATTATCCTTGGTGTAGCATTGGAAACATTTAGAATAGCGCTGGAAACATTTTACGAAACCTTATTGCCATGTATATCCATGATTAAGCCTTTTAAATACGCTGTCATCCACTTGCTTCATACCCTTCTTATTAGACCACTGATTTCTTGTAAAAGATCCATCGTATAAAAGCTTTGTGGTACTTAATTATTGCTTTGTTCTCTATCATTAGGTGTCTTTTAATTCATAATTGCTTTGACATTATTTTTCTTTAAATTAATTCCAGGCACTCACAACAAAACCAATGAAAATTATAGATTTCAAAGAAAACACACTGTATTTAAAAAAAAAAAAAAGGAAAAGGAATTTAGGGCAAGTCACCTAGTGGGTTCTTTTGTAAGCCCAAATCAACCCAAAATGTTGAGCCTTTTTGCTTGTACATTTGGCCCATAAAAGAAAATCAATCTACCTAAACAAAAAAAATAAGGGCATTTTATATAACTCAGAATGTTGATCAACCCACTCCTTGGATTGGACATAAAACTTGGACTAATATCTTGAGCATCAAGTATTTTTCATCAAGTTCAAATCTTTATTCATCATATATGCATATAAAGATAAGTGATTATCCTTGGTGTAGCATTGGAAACATTTAGAATAGCGCTGGAAACACATTTTACGAAACCTTATTGCCATGTATATCCATGATTAAGCCTTTTAAATCCGCTTTCATCCACTTGGTTCTTGCCCTTCTTATTAGACCACTGATTTCTCGTAAAAGATCAATGGTATACAAGCTTTGTTGTACTTAATTAGTGCTTTGTTCTCTATCATTAGGTGTCTTTTAGTTCATAATTGCTTTGACATTATTTTTCTTTAAATTAATTCTAGGCATGCTCTCAACAAAACCAATGAAAATTATACATTTGATAGAAAACAGAATCTATTTAAAATAAAAGGGATATTAGGGTTAGTCACCTAGGGGGTTGTTTTGTAAACCCAAATCAACCCAAAATGTTGAGCCTTTTTTCTTGTACATTTGGCCATAAATGAAAATCAATCTACCAAAAAAAATAAATTGGGCATTTTAAATAACTCAGAATGTTGATCAACCCACTCCTTGGATTGGACATAAAACTTGGACTAATATCATGAGCATCAAGTATTTTTCATCAAGTTCAAATCCTTATTCATCATATTGCATATAAATATTAGTGATTATCCTTGGTTTGACATTGGAAACATTTAGAATAGCGCTGGAAACATTTGACGAAACCCTATTGCCATGTATATCCATGATTAAGTCTTTTAAATATGCTGTCATCCACTTGGTTCTTGCCCTTCTTATTAGACCAATGATTTATCGTAAAAGATCAATGGTATACAAGCTTTGTTGTACTTAATTAGTGCTTTGGTCTCTATCATAAGGTGTCTTTTAGTTCATAATTGCTTTGACATTATTTTTCTATAACTTAATTCTAGGCATACTCTCAACAAAACCAATGAAAATTATAGATTTGATAGAAAACAGACTCTATTTAAAATAAAAGGGATATTAGGGTAAGTCACCTAGGGGGTTCTTTTGTAAGCCCAAATCAACCCAAAATGTTGAGCCTTTTTTCTTGTACTTTTGGCCATAAATGAAAATCAATCTACCTAAACAAAAAAATTGGGCATTTTAAATAACTCAGAATGTTGATCAACCCACTCCTTGGATTGGACATAAAACTTGGACTAATATCATGAGCATCAAGTATTTTTCATCAAGTTCAAATCCTTATTCATCATATTGCATATAAAGATAAGTGATTATCCTTGGTTTGGCATTGGAAACATTTAGAATAGCACTGGAAACATTTTACGAAACCCTATTGCCCTGTATATCCATGATTAAGTCTTTTAAATCTGCTGTCATCCACTTGGTTCTTGCTCTTCTTATTAGACCACTGAAGATCAATGCTATACAAACTTTGTGGTACTTAATTAGTGCTTTGTTCTCTATCATTAGGTGTGTTTTAATTCATAATTGCTTTGACATTATTTTTCTTTAAATTAATTCTAGGCACTCACAACAAAACCAATGAAAATTATAGATTTCAAAGAAAACACACTGTATTTAAAAAAAAAAAAAAGGAAAATTAGGGCAAGTCACCTAGTGGGTTTTTTGTAAGCCCAAATCAACCCAAAATGTTGAGCCTTTTTGCTTGTACATTTGCCCTTAAATGAAAATGAATCTACCTAAACAAAAAAATAAGGCTTTTTATATAACTCAGAATGTTGATCAACCCAGTCCATGGATTGGACATATAACTTGGATTAATATCGTGAGCATCAAGTGTTTTTCATCAAGTTCAAATCCTTATTCATCATACTGCATATAAAGATAAGTGATTATCCTAGGTTTGGCATTGGAAACATTTAGAATAGCGCTGGAAACATTTGACGAAACCCTATTGCCTTGTATATCCATGATTAAGTCTTTTAAATCTGCTATCATCCACTTGGTTCTTGCCCTTCTTATTAGACCAAAGATTTATCGTAAAAGATCAATGGTATACAAGCTTTGTTGTACTTAATTAGTGCTTTGGTCTCTATCATAAGGTGTCTTTTAGTTCATAATTGCTTTGACATTATTTTTCTTTAAATTAATTCTAGGCATGCTCTCAACAAAACCAATGAAAATTATAAATTTGATAGAAAACCGACTCTATTTAAAATAAAAGGGATATTAGGGTAAGTGACCTACGGGGTTCTTTTGTCAGCCCAAATCAACCCAAAATGTTGACCCTTTTCTTGTAAATTTGGCCTTAAATGAAAATCAATCTACTTAAACAAAAAAATAAGGCATTTTTATATAACTCAGAATGTTGATCAACCCACTTCGTTGGATTGGACATAAAACTTGGACTAATATCGTGAGCATCAAGTATTTTTCATCAAGTTCAAATCTTATTTCATCATATTGCATATAAAGATAAGTGATTCTCCTTGGTGTAGCGTTAGAAACATTTAGAATAGCGCTGGAAACATTTGACAAAAACTTATTGCCATGTATATCCATGATTAAGCCTTTTAAATCCGCTTTCATCCACTTGGTTCTTGCCATTCTTATTAGACCACTGATTTCTCGTAAAAGATCAATGATATACAAGCTTTGTTGTACTTAATTAGTGCTTTGGTCTAGATCATAAGGTGTTTTTTACTTCATAATTGCATTGACATTATTTTTCTTTAAATTAATTCTAGGCATGATCTCAACAAAACCAATGAAAATTATAGATTCGATAGAAAACACACTCGATTTAAAATAAAAGGGATATTAGGGTAAGTCACCTAGGGGATTCTTTTGTAAGCCCAAATCAACCCAAAATGTTGACCCTTTTTTCTTGTACGTTAGGCCTTAAATGAAAATCAATCTACCTAAACAAAAAAATAAGTCATTTTATATAACTCAGAATGTTGATCAACCCACTCTGTGGATTGGACATAAAACTTGGACTAATATCGTGAGCGTCAAGTATTTCTCATCAAGTGCAAATCTTTATTCATCATATTGCATATAAAGATAAGTGATTCTGCTTGGTGTAGCATTGGAAACATTTAGAATAGCGCTGGAAACATTTGACGAAAACTTTTTCCCATGTATATCCATGATTAAGCCTTTTAAATCCGCTTTCATCCACTTGGTTCATGCCATTCTTATTAAACCACTGATTTCTCGTAAAAGATCAATGGTATACAAGCTTTGTTGTACTTAATTAGTGCTTTGGTCTAGATCATAAGGTGTTTTTTAGTTCATAATTGCATTGACATTATTTTTCTTTAAATTAATTCTAGGCATGCTCTCAACAAAACCAATGAAAATTATAGATTTCATAGAAAAAACACACTCTATTTAAAAAAAAAAAAAGGGATATTAGGGTAAGTCACCTAGGGGGTTCTTTTGTAAGGCCCAAATCAACCCAAAAATGTTGACCCTTTTTTCTTGTACATTTGGCCTGAAATGAAAATCAATCTACATAAACAAAAAAATAAGGCATTTTATATAACTCAGAATGTTGATCAACCCACTCCTTGGATTGGACATAAAACTTGGACTAATATCGTGAGCATCAAGTATTTCTCATCAAGTTCAAATCTTTATTCATCATATTGCATATAAAGATAAGTGATTCTCCTTGGTGTAGCATTGGAAACATTTAGAATAGCGCTGGAAACATTTGACGAAAACTTATTGCCATGTATATCCATGATTAAGCCTTTTAAATCCGCTTTCATCCACTTGGTTCTTGCCATTCTTATTAGACCACTGATTTCTCGTAAAAGATCAATGGTATACAAGGTTTTGTTGTACTTAATTAATGCTTTGGTCTAGATCATAAGGTGTTTTTTAGTTCATAATTGCATTGACATTATTTTTCTTTAAATTAATTCTAGTCATGCTCTCAACAAAACCAATGAAAATTATAGATTTGATAGAAAACACACTTGATTTAAAATAAAAGGGATATTAGGGTAAGTCACCTAGGGGGGTTCTTTTTGTAAGCCCAAATCAACCCAAAATGTTGAGCCTTTTTTCTTGTACATTTGGCCATAAATGAAAATCAATCTACCTAAACAAAAGAATAGGGCATTTTATATAACTCAGAATGTTGATCAACCCACTCCTTGGAGTGGACATAAAACTTGGACTAATATCATGAGCATCAAGTATTTTTCATCAAGTTCAAATCCTTATTCATCATATTGCATATAAAGATAAGTGATTATCCTTGGTGTAGCATTGGAAACATTTAGAATAGCGCTGGAAACATTTTACGAAACCTTATTGCCATGTATATCCATGATTAAGCCTTTTAAATCCGCTTTCATCCACTTGGTTCTTGCCCTTTCTTATTAGACCACTGATTTCTCGTAAAAGATCAATGGTATACAAGCTTTGTTGTACTTAATTAGTGCTTTGGTCTCTATCATAAGGTGTCTTTTAGTTCATAATTGCTTTGACATTATTTTTCTTTAAAATAATTCCAGGCAAACACACAACAAAACCAATGAAAATTATAGATTTCATAGAAAACACACTCTATTTAAAAAAAAAAGGGGGATATTTAGGGTAAGTCACCTAGGGGGTTCTTTTGTAAGCCCAAATCAACCCAAAATGTTGAGCCTTTTTTCTTGTACATTTGGCCATAAATGAAAATCAATCTACCTAAACAAAAAAATTGGGCATTTTAAATAACTCAGAATGTTGATCAACCCACTCCTTGGATTGCACATAAAACTTGGTCTAATATCATGAGCATCAAGTATTTTTCATCAAGTTCAAATCCTTATTCATCATATTGCATATAAAGATAGTGATTATCCTAGGTTTGGCATTGGAAACATTTAGAATAGCGCTGGAAACATTTGACGAAACCCTATTGCCATGTATATCCATGATTAAGTCTTTTCAATCTGCTGTCATCCACTTGGTTCTTGCCCTTCCTATTAGACCACTGATTTATCGTAAAAGATCAATGGTATACAAGCTTTGTTGTACTTAATTAGTGCTTTGGTCTCTATCATAAGGTGTCTTTTAGTTCATAATTGCTTTGACATTATTTTTCTTTAATTTAATTCTAGGCATGCTCTCAACAAAACCAATGAAAATTATAGATTTGATAGAAAACAGACTCTGTTTAAAATAAAAGGGATATTAGGGTAAGTCACCTAGGGCGTTCTTTTGTAAGCCCAAATGAACGCAAAATGTTGAGCATTTTTTCTTGCACATTCGGCCATAAATGAAAATCAATCTACCTAAACAAAAAAATTGGGCATTTTAAATAACTCAGAATGTTGATCAACCCACTCCTTGGATTGGACATAAAACTTGGACTAATATCATGAGCATCAAGTATTTTTCATCAAGTCCAAAAACTTATTCATCATACTGCATATAAAGATAAGTGATTATCCTTGGTGTAGCATTGGAAACATTTAGAATAGCGCTGGAAACATTTTACGAAACTTATTGCCATGTATATCCATGATTAAGCCTTTTAAATCCGCTTTCATCCACTTGGTTCTTGCCATTCTTATTAGACCACTGATTTCTCGTAAAAGATCAATGGTATACAAGCTTTGTTGTACTTAATTAGTGCTTTGGTCTCGATCAAAAGTTGTCTTTTAGTTCATAATTGCTTTGACATTATTTTTCTTTAAATTAATTCTAGGCATGCTCTCAACAAAACCAATGAAAATTATAGATTTGATAGAAAACACACTCTATTTTAAAAAAAAAGGGATATTAGGGTAAGTCACCTAGGGGGTTCTTTTGTAAGCCCAAATCAACCCAAAATGTTGAGCCTTTTTTCTTGTACATTTGGCCATAAATGAAAATCAATCTACCTAAACAAAAAAATAGGGCATTTTATATAACTCAGAATGTTGATCAACCCACTCCTTGGAGTGGACATAAAACTTGGACTAATATCCTGAGCATCAAGTATTTTTCATCGATTCCAAATCCTTATTCATCATATTGCATATAAAGATAAGTGATTATCCTTGGTGTAGCATTGGAAACATTTGGAATAGCGCTGGAAACATTTTTCGAAACCTTATTGCCATGTATATCCATGATTAAGCCTTTTAAATCCGCTTTCATCCACTCGGTTCTTGCCTTTCTAATTAGACAACTGATTTCTCGTAAAAGATCAATGGTATACAAGCTTTGTTGTACTTAATTAGTGCTTTGGTCTCTATCATAAGGTGTCTTTTAGTTCATAATTGCTTTGACATTATTTTTCTTTAAAATAATTCCAGGCAAACTCACAACAAAACCAATGAAAATTATAGATTTCATAGAAAACACAATCTATTTAAAATAAAAGGGTAATTAGGGTAAGTCACCTAGGGGGTTCTTTTGTAAGCCCAAATCAACCCAAAATGTTGAGCCTTTTTTCTTGTACATATGGCCATAAATGAAAATCAATCTACCTAAACAAAAAAATTGGGCATTTTAAATAACTCAGAATGTTGATCAACCCACTCCTTGGATTGCACATAAAACTTGGTCTAATATCATGAGCATCAAGTATTTTTCATCAAGTTCAAATCCTTATTCATCATACTGCATATAAAGATAAGTGATTATCCTTGGTGTAGCATTGGAAACATTTAGAATAGCGCTGGAAACATTTTACGAAACCTTATTGCCATGTATATCCATGATTAAGCCTTTTAAATCCGCTTTCATCCACTTGGTTCTTGCCTTTGTTATTAGTCCACTGATTGCTCGTAAAAGATCAATGGTATACAAGGTTTGTGTTGTACTTAATTAGTGCTTTGTTCTCTCTATCATTAGGTGTCTTTTAGTTCATAATTGCTTTGACATTATTTTTCTTTAAATTAATTCCGGGCACTCACAACAAAACCAATGAAAATTATAGATTTCATATAAAACACAATCTATTTAAAATAAAAGGGTAATTAGGGTAAGTCACCTAGGGGGTTCTTTTGTAAGCCCAAATCAACCCAAAATGTTGAGCCTTTTTTTTCTTGTACATATGGGCCATAAATGAAAATCAATCTGCCTAAAACAAAAAAAAAAAATGGGCATTTTAAATAACTCAGAATGTTGATCAACCCACTCCTTGGATTGGACATAAAACTTGGTCTAATATCATGAGCATCAAGTATTTTTCATCAAGTTCAAATCCTTATTCATCATACTGCATATAAAGATAAGTGATTATCCTTGGTGTAGCATTGGAAACATTTAGAATAGCGCTGGAAACATTTTACGAAACCTTATTGCCATGTATATCCATGATTAAGCCTTTTAAATCCGCTTTCATCCACTTGGTTCTTGCCATTCTTATTAGACCACTGATTTCTCGTAAAAGATCAATGGTATACAAGCTTTGTTGTACTTAATTAGTGCTTTGGTCTCTATCATAAGGTGTCTTTTAGTTCATAATTGCTTTGACATTATTTTTCTTTAAATTAATTCTAGGCATGCTCTCAACAAAACCAATGAAAATTATAGATTTGATAGAAAACACACTCTATATTTAAAAAAAAAAAGGGAATATTAGGGTAAGTCACCTAGGGGGTTCTTTTGTAAGCCCCAATCAACCCAAAATGTTGAGCCTTTTTTTCTTGTACATTTGGCCATAAATGAAAATCAATCTACCTAAACAAAAAAATAGGGCATTTTATATAACTCAGAATGTTGATCAACCCACTCCTTGGATTGGACATAAAACTTGGACTAATATCATGAGCATCAAGTATTTTTCATCAAGTTCAAATCTTTATTCATTATAGTGCATATAAAGATCAGTGATTATCCTTGGTGTATCATTGGAAACATTTAGAATAGCATTGGAAGAATTTTACGAAACCTTATTGCCATGTATATCCATGATTAAGCCTTTTAAATCCGCTTTCATCCACTTGGTTCTTGCCCTTCTAATTAGACCACTGATTTCTCGTAAAAGATCAATGGTATTCAAGCTTTGTTGTACTTAATTAGTGCTTTGTTCTATAGCATTAGGTGTCTTTTAGTTCATAATTGCTTTGACATTATTTTTCTTTAAAATAATTCCAGGCAAACACACAACAAAACCAATGAAAATTATAGATTTCAAAGAAAACACACTCTATTTGGAAAAAAAAAAAAAGGAATATTAGGGCAAGTCACCTAGTGGGTTCTTTTGTAAGCCCAAATCAACCCAAAATGTTGAGCCTTTTTGCTTGTACATTTGCCCTTAAATGAAAATCAATCTACCTAAACAAAAAAATTGGGCATTTAAAATAACTCAGAATGTTGATCAACCCACGCCTTGGATTGGACATAAAACTTGGACTAATATCTTGAGCATCAAGTATTTTTCATCAAGCTCAAATCCTTATTCATCATATTGCAAATAAAGATAAGTGATTATCCTTGGTGTAGCATTGGAAACATTTAGAATAGCGCTGGAAACATTTTACGAAACCTTATTGCCATGTATATCCATGATTAAGCCTTTTAAATCCGCTTTCATCCACTTGGTTCTTGCCCTTCTAATTAGACCACTGATTTCTCGTAAAAGATCAATGGTATTCAAGCTTTGTTGTACTTAATTAGTGCTTTGTTCTCTATCATTAGGTTTCTTTTAGTTCATAATTGCTTTGACATTATTTTTCTTTAAAATAATTCCAGGCAAACACACAACAAAACCAATGAAAATTATAGATTTCAAAGAAAACACACTCTATTTGGAAAAAAAAAAAAAAGAATATTTAGGGCAAGTCACCTAGTGGGTTCTTTTGTAAGCCCAAAATCAACCCAAAATGTTGAGCCTTTTTGCTTGTACATTTGCCCTTAAATGAAAATCAATCTACCTAAACAAAAAAATTGGGCATTTAAAATAACTCAGAATGTTGATCAACCCACGCCTTGGATTGGACATAAAACTTGGACTAATATCTTGAGCATCAAGTATTTTTCATCAAGCTCAAATCCTTATTCATCATATTGCAAATAAAGATAAGTGATTATCCTTGGTGTAGCATTGGAAACATTTAGAATCGCGCTGGAAACATTTTACAAAATCTTATTGCCATGTATATCCATGATTAAGCCTTTTAAATCCGATTTCATCCCCTTGGTTCTTGCCCTTCTAATTAGACCACTGATTTCTCGTAAAAGATCAATGGTATACAAGCTTTGTTGTACTTAATTAGTGCTTTTTTTCTCTATCATTAGGTGTCTTTTAGTTCATAATTGCTTTGACATTATTTTTCTTTAAAATAATTCCAGGCAAACACACAACAAAACCAATGAAAATTATAGATTTCAAAGAAAACACACTCTATTTGGAAAAAAAAAAAAAGGAATATTAGGGCAAGTCACCTAGTGGGTTCTTTTGTAAGCCCAAATCAACCCAAAATGTTGAGCCTTTTTGCTTGTACATTTGCCCTTAAATGAAAATCAATCTACCTAAACAAAAAATTGGGCATTTAAAATAACTCAGAATGTTGATCAACCCACTCCTTGGATTGGACATAAAACTTGGACTAATATCATGAGCATCAAGTATTTTTCATCAAGTTCAAATCCTTATTCATCATGTTGCATATAAAGATGAGTGATTATGCTTGGTTTGGCGTTGGAAAACATTTAGAATAGCGCTTGAAAAACATTTTACGAAACCCTATTGCCATGTATATCCATGATTAAGTCTTTTAAATCTGCTGTCATCCACTTGGTTCTTGCCATTCTTATTAGAGCACTGATTTCTTGTAAAAGATCAATGCTATACAAGCTTTGTGGTACGTAATTAGTGCTTTGTTCTCTATCATTAGGTGTCTTTTAGTTCATAATTGCTTTGACATTATTTTTCTTTAAAATTAATTCCAGGGCTCACAACAAAAAACCAATGAAAATTATAGATTTCAAAGAAAACACACTCTATTTAAAAAAAAAAAAAAAAGGATATATAAGGGCAAGTCACCTAGTGGGGTTCTTTTGTAAGCCCAAATCAACCCAAAAATGTTGAGCCTTTTTGCTTGTACATTTGCCCTTAAATGAAAATCAATCTACCTAAACAAAAAAAATTGGGCATTTTATATAACTCAGAAATGTTGATCAACCCACTCCTTGGATTGGACATAAAAAACTTGGACTAATATCTTGAGCATCAAGTATTTTTCATCAAGTTCAAATCTTTATTCATCATATTGCAAATAAAGATAAGTGATTATCCTTGGTGTAGCATTGGAAACATTTAGAATCAGCGCTGGAAACATTTTACAAAACCTTATTGCCATGTATATCCATGATTAAGCCTTTTAAATCCGCTTTCATCCACTTGGTTCTTGCCCTTCTAATTAGACCACTGATTTCTCGTAAAAGATCAATGGTATACAAGCTTTGTTGTACTTAATTAGTGCTTTGTTCTCTATCATTAGGTGTCTTTTAGTTCATAATTGCTTTGACATTATTTTTCTTTAAAATAATTCCAGGCAAACACACAACAAAACCAATGAAAATTATAGATTTCATAGAAAACACAATCTATTTAAAATAAAAGGGTAATTAGGGTAAGTCACCTAGGGGGTTCTTTTGTAAGCCCAAATCAACCCAAAATGTTGAGCCTTTTTTCTTGTACATATGGCCATAAATGAAAATCAATCTACCTAAACAAAAAAATTGGGCATTTTAAATAACTCAGAATGTTGATCAACCCACTCCTTGGATTGGACATAAAACTTGGTCTAATATCATGAGCATCAAGTATTTTTCATCAAGTTCAAATCCTTATTCATCATATTGCATATAAAGATAAGTGATTATCCTTGGTGTAGCATTGGAAACATTTAGAATAGCGCTGGAAACATTTTACGAAACCTTATTGCCATGTATATCCATGATTAAGCCTTTTAAATCCGCTTTCATCCACTTGGTTCTTGCCCTTTCTTCTATTAGACCACTGATTTCTCTCGTAAAAAAGATCAATGGTATACAAGCTTTGTTGTACTTAATTAGCACTTTGTTCTCTATCATTAGGTGTCTTTTAGTTCATAATTGCTTTGACATTATTTTTCTTTAAATTAATTCCAGGCAAACACACAACAAAACCAATGAAAATTATAGATTTCAAAGAAAACACACTCTATTTAAAAAAAAAAAAAGGAATATTAGGGCAAGTCACCTAGTGGGTTCTTTTGTAAGCCCAAATCAACCCAAAATGTTGAGCCTTTTTGCTTGTACATTTGCCCTTAAATGAAAATCAATCTACCTAAACAAAAAAATTAGGCATTTTAAATAACTCAGAATGTTGATCAACCCACTCCTTGGATTGGACATAAAACTTGGACTAATATCTTGAGCATCAAGTATTTTTCATCAAGTTCAAATCTTTATTCATCATATTGCAAATAAAGATAAGTGATTATCCTTGGTGTAGCATTGGAAACTTTTAGAATCGCGCTGGAAACATTTTACGAAACCTTATTGCCATGTATATCCATGATTAAGCCTTTTAAATCCGATTTCATCCCCTTGGTTCTTGCACTTCTAATTAGACCACTGATTTCTCGTAAAAGATCAATGGTATTCAAGCTTTGTTGTACTTAATTAGTGCTTTGTTCTCTATCATTAGGTGTCTTTTAGTTCATAATTGCTTTGACATTATTTTTCTTTTAAAAATAATTCCAGGCAAAACACACAACAAAACCAATGAAAATTATAGATTTCATAGAAAAACACAATCTATTTAAAATAAAAGGGTAATTAGGGTAAGTCACCTAGTGGGTTCTTTTTGTAAAGCCCAAATCAAACCCAAAATGTTGAGCCTGTTTTTCTTGTACATATGGCCATAAATGAAAAATCAATCTACCTAAACAAAAAACATTGGGCATTTTAAATAACACAGAATGTTGATCAACCCACTACTTGGATTGGACATAAAACTTGGACTAATATCATCATGAGCACCAAGTATTTTTTATCAAGTTCAAATCCATATTAGTGCTTTGTTCTCTATCATTAGGTGTCTTTTAGTTCATAATTACTTTGACATTATTTTTCTTTAAAATAATTCAAGGCAAACACACAACAAAACCAATGAAAATTATAGATTTCATACAAAACACACTCTATTTAAAAAAAAAAGGGATATTAGGGTAACTCACCTAGTGCGTTGTTTTGTAAGCCCAAATCAACCCAAAATGTTGAGACTTTTTTCTTGTACATTTGGCCATAAATGAAAATCAATCTACCTAAACAAAAAAATTGGGCATTTTAAATAACTCAGAATGTTGATCAACCCACTCCATGGATTGGACATAAAACTTGGACTAATATCATGAGCATCAAGTATTTTTCATCAAGTTCAAATCCTTATTCATCATGTTGCATATAAAGATAAGTGATTATGCTTGGTTTAGCGTTGGAAACATTTAGAATAGCGCTGGAAACATTTTACGAAACCCTATTGCCATGTATATCCATGATTAAGTCTTTTAAATCTGCTGTCATCCACTTGGTTCTTGCCCTTCTTATTAGAGCACTGATTTCTTGTAAAAGATCAATGCTATACAAGCTTTGTGGTACTTAATTAGTGCTTTGTTCTCTATCATTAGGTGTCTTTTAGTTCATAATTGCTTTGACATTATTTTTCTTTAAATTAATTCCAGCCACTCACAACAAAACCAATGAAAATTATAGATTTCAAAGAAAACACACTCTATTTAAAAAAAAAAAAAAAGGAATATAAGGGCAAGTCACCTAGTGGGTTCTTTTGTAAGCCCAAATCAACCCAAAATGTTGAGCCTTTTTGCTTGTACATTTGCCCTTAAATGAAAATCAATCTACCTAAACAAAAAAATTGGGCATTTTATATAACTCAGAATGTTGATCAACCCACTCCTTGGATTGGACATAAAACTTGGACTAATATCTTGAGCATCAAGTATTTTTCATCAAGTTCAAATCTTTATTCATCATATTGCAAATAAAGATAAGTGATTATCCTTGGTGTAGCATTGGAAACATTTAGAATCGCGCTGGAAACATTTTACGAAACCTTATTGCCATGTATATCCATGATTAAGCCTTTTAAATCCGCTATCATCCACTTGGTTCTTGCCCTTCTAATTAGACCACTGATTTCTCGTAAAAGATCAATGGTATTCAAGCTTTGTTGTACTTAATTAGTGCTTTGTTCTCTATCATTAGGTGTCTTTTAGTTCATAATTGCTTTGACATTATTTTTCTTTAAAATAATTCCAGGCAAACACACAACAAAACCAATGAAAATTATAGATTTCATAGAAAACACAATCTATTTAAAATAAAAGGGTAATTAGGGTAAGTCACCTAGCGGGTTCTTTTGTAAGCCCAAATCAACCCAAAATGTTGAGCCTGTTTTCTTGTACATATGGCCATAAATGAAAATCAATCTACCTAAACAAAAAAATTGGGCATTTTAAATAACTCAGAATGTTGATCAACCCACTCCTTGGATTGGACATAAAACTTGGTCTAATATCATGAGCATCAAGTATTTTTCATCAAGTTCAAATCCTTATTCATCATATTGCATATAAAGATAAGTGATTATCCTTGGTGTAGCATTGGAAACATTTAGAATAGCGCTGGAAACATTTTACGAAACCTTATTGCCATGTATATCCATGATTAAGCCTTTTAAATCCGCTTTCATCCACTTGGTTCTTGCCCTTTCTATTAGACCACTGATTTCTCGTAAAAGATCAATGGTATACAAGCTTTGTTGTACTTAATTAGCGCTTTGTTCTCTATCATTAGGTGTCTTTTAGTTCATAATTGCTTTGACATTATTTTTCTTTAAATTAATTCCAGGCACTCACAACAAAACCAATGAAAATTATAGATTTCATAGAAAACACACTCTATTTAAAAAAAAAAAAAAAAGGATATTAGGGTAAGTCACCTAGTGGGTTCTTTTGTAAGCCCAAATCAACCCAAAATGTTGAGCCTGTTTTCTTGTACATATGGCCCTAAATGAAAATCAATCTACCTAAACAAAAAAATTGGGCATTTTAAATAACTCAGAATGTTGATCAACCCACTCCTTGGATTGGACATAAAACTTGGTCTAATATCATGAGCATCAAGTATTTTTCATCAAGTTCAAATCCTTATTCATCATATTGCATATAAAGATAAGTGATTATCCTTGGTGTAGCATTGGAAACATTTAGAATAGCGCTGGAAACATTTTACGAAACCCTATTGCCATGTATATCCATGATTAAGCCTTTTAAATCCGCTTTCATCCACTTGGTTCTTGCCCTTCTTATTATTAGACCACTGATTTCTCGTAAAAGATCAATGGTATACAAGCTTTGTTGTACTATATTAGTGCTTTGTTCTCTATCATTAGGTGTCTTTTAGTTCATAATTACTTTGACATTATTTTTCTTTAAAATAATTCAAGGCAAACACACAACAAAACCAATGAAAATTATAGATTTCATAGAAAACACACTCTATTTAAAAAAAAAAAAAGGGATATTAGGGAAAGTCACCAAGTGCGTTGTTTTGTAAGCCCAAATCAACCCAAAATGTTTAGCCTTTTTTCTTGTACATTTGGCCATAAATGAAAATCAATCTACCTAAACAAAAAAATTTCGCATTTTAAATAACTCAGAATGTTGATCAACCCCCTCCATGGATTGGACATAAAACTTGGACTAATATCATGAGCATCAAGTATTTTTCATCAATTTCAAATCCTTATTCATCATGTTGCATATAAAGATAAGTGATTATCCTTGGTTTGGCGTTGGAAACATTTAGAATAGCGCTGGAAATATTTTACGAAACCCTATCGCCATGTACATTTGCCCTTAAATGAAAATCAATCCACCTAAACAAAAAAATTGGGCATTTTATATAACTCAGAATGTTGATCAACCCACTCCTTGGATTGGACATAAAACTTGGACTAATATCTTGAGCATCAAGTATTTTTCATCAAGTTCAAATCTTTATTCATCATTTTGCAAATAAAGATAAGTGATTATCCTTGGTGTAGCATTGGAAACATTTAGAATAGCGCGATGGAAACATTTTACGAAACCTTATTGCCATGTATATCCATGATTAAGCCTTTTAAATCCGCTTTCATCCACTTGGTTCTTGCCCTTCTAATTAGACCACTGATTTCTCGTAAAAGATCAATGGTATTCAAGCTTTGTTGTACTTAATTAGTGCTTTTTGTTCTCTCTATCATTAGGTGTCTTTTAGTTCATAATTTGCTTTGACATTATTTTTCTTTAAAATAATTCCAGGCAAACACACAACAAAAACCAATGAAAATTTATAGATTTCATAGAAAAAACACATCTATTTAAAAAAAAGGGTAATTAGGGTAAGTCACCTAGGGGGGTTCTTTTGTAAGCCCAAATCAACCCAAAATGTTGAGCCTGTTTTTCTTGTACATTTGGCCATAAATGAAAAATCAATCTACCTAAACAAAAAAAAAAATTGGGCATTTTAAATATAACTCAGAATGTTGATCAACCCACCCACTCCTTGGATTGGACATAAAACTTGGTCTAATATCATGAGCATCAAGTATTTTTCATCAAGTTCAAATCCTTATTCATCATATTGCATATAAAGATAAGTGATTATCCTTGGTTGTAGCATTGGAAACATTTAGAATAGTGCTGGAAACATTTTTACGAAACCTTATTGCCATGTATATCTATGATTAAGCCTTTTAAATCCGCTTTCATCCACTTGGTTCTTGCCCTTGATTTTTATTAGACCACTGATTTCTCGTAAAAAGATCAATGGTATACAAGCTTTGTTGTACTTAATTAGTGCTTTGTTCTCTATCATTAGGTGTCTTTTTTTAGTTCATAATTGCTTTGACATTATTTTTTCTTTAAATTAATTCTTGGCATGCTCTCAACAAAACCAAAGAAAATTATAGATTTTGATAGAAAACACACTCTATTTAAAATAAAAAAGGGGATATTAGGGTAAGTCACCTAGGGGGTTCTTTTGTAAGCCCAAAATCAACCCAAAATGTTGAGCCTTTTTTTCTTGTACATTTGGCCATAAATGAAAATCAATCTACCTAAACAAAAAAAAAAATTGGGCATTTTAAATAACTCAGAATGTTCAAACCCACTCCTTGGATTGGACATAAAACTTGGACTCATATCATGAGCATCAAGTATTTTTCATCAAGTTCAAATCCTTATTCATCATATTGCATATAAAGATAAGTGATTATCCTTGGTTTGGCGTTGGAAACATTTAGAATAGCGCTGGAAACATTTTACGAAATGCTATTGCCATGTATATCCATGATTAAGTCTTTTAAATCTGCTGTCATCCACTTGGTTCTTGCCCTTCTTATTAGAGCACTCATTTCTTGTAAAAGATCAATGCTATACAAGCTTTGTGGTACTTAATTAGTGCTTTGTTCTCTATCATTAGGTGTCTTTTAGTTCATAATTGCCTTGACATTATTTTTCTTTAAATTAATTCCGGGCACTCACAACAAAACCAATGAAAATTATAGATTTCATAGAAAACACACTCTATTTAAAAAAAAAAGAAGGATATTAGGGTAAGTCACCTAGTGGCTTCTTTTGTAAGCCCAAATCAACCCAAAATGTTGAGCCTTTTTTCTTGTACATTCGGCCATAAATGAAAATCAATCTACCTAAACAAAAAAATTGGGCATTTTAAATAACTCAGAATGTTGATCAACCCACTACTTGGATTGGACATAAAACTTGGACTAATATCATGAGCATCAAGTATTTTTTCATCAAGTTCAAATCCATATTCATCATACTGCATATAAAGATAAGTGATTATCCTTGGTGTAGCATTGGAAACATTTAGAATAGCGCTGGAAAACATTTTACGAAACCCTTATTGCCATGTATATCCATGATTAAGCCTTTTAAATCTGCTTTCATCCACTTGGTTCTTGCCCTTCTTATTAGACCACTGATTTTCTCTCGTAAAAGATCAATGGTATACAAGCTTTGTGGTACTTAATTAGTGCTTTGGTCTCTATCATTAGGTGTGTCTTTTTAGTTCATAATTGCTTTGACATTATTTTTCTTTAAAATTATTTCCAGGCAAACACACAACAAAACCAATGAAAATTATAGATTTCATAGAAAACACACTCTATTTAAAAAAAAAAAAGGTATATATCCTATAGGGTAAGTCACCTAGGGGGTTCTTTTGTAAGCCCAAATCAACCCAAAATGTTGAGCCTTTTTTCTTGTACATTTGGCCCACTAAATGAAAATCAATCTACCTAAACAAAAAAATTGGGCATTTTAAAATAACTCAGAATGTTGATCAACCCCACTCCTTGGATTGGACATAAAACTTGGACTAATATCATGAGCATCAAGTATTTTTCATCAAGTTCAAATCCTTATTCATCATATTTGACATATAAGCATATAAAGATAAAGTGATTATCCTTGGTGTAGCATTGGAAACATTTAGAATAGCGCTGGAAAAACATTTTACGAAACCCTATTGCCATGTATATCCATGATTAAGCCTTTTAAATCTCCTCTTCATCCACTTGGTTCTTGCCCCTTCTTATTAGACCACTGATTTCTTGTAAAAAAAGATCAATGGTATTCAAGCTTTGTTGTACTTAATTAGTGCTTTGTTCTCTATCATTAGGTGTCTTTTAGTTCATAATTGCTTTGACATTATTTTTTCTTTTAAATTAATTCCAGGCAAACTCTCAACAAATACCAATGAAAATTATAGATTTCATAGAAAAACACACTCTATTTAAAATAAAAGGGGATATTTTAGGGTAAGTCACCTAGGGGGTTTCTTTTGTAAGCCCAAATCAACCAAAAATGTTGAGCCTTTTTTTTTTGTACATATGGCCCATAAATGAAAATCAATCTACCTAAACAAAAAAAAAGTGGGCATTTTAAAATAACTCAGAATGTTGATCAACCCACTCCTTGGATTGGACATAAAACTTGGTCTAATATCATGAGCATCAAGTATTTTTTCATCAAGTTCAAATCCTTATTCATCATATTGCATATAAAGATAAGTGATTATCCTTGGTGTAGCATTGGAAACATTTAGAATAGCGCGGGAAACATTTTTACGAAACCCTATTGCCATGTATATCCATGATTAAGCCTTTTAAATCCGCTTTCATCCACTTGGTTCTTGCCCTTCTTATTAGACCACTGATTTCTCGTAAAAGATCAATGGTATATACAAGCTTTGTTGTACTTAATATTAGTGCTTTGTTCTCTTATCATTAGGTGTCTTTTAGTTCATAATTGCTTTGACATTATTTTTCGTTAAATTAATTCCTAGGCAAACACACAAACAAAACCAATGAAAAATTATTAGATTTCATAGAAAACACAATCTATTTAAAAAAAAAGGGTAATTAGGGGTAAAGTCACCTAGTGGGTTTCTTTTGTAAGCCCAAATCAACCCAAAATGTTGAGCCTGTTTTCTTGTACATATGGCCATAAATTGAAAATCAATCTACCTAAACAAAAAAATTGGGCATTTTAAATAACTCAGAATGTTGATCAACCCACTCCTTGGATT
>JBAPLH010001819.1:0-82276 GCA_037897445.1 Ceriops zippeliana | reverse complement strand
TGTCTATTAAATTAAATGAATTCATGATACAGATCATTCATGGACTCTTTTTCCTAATGAATATAATTATTAAGAAAGAAACAAATGTTAATTTCAAGGTTATTTAATGAAAAATTAGTACCGATGGCAACAAACAAGAGCAGCCCTAATTAACGTGTGGTGATTAGAAAGTCTCATTATTTAGGAATTTAAACCCAGTAGACTTTTGTACGAAATGCAAACCATGATGAATGACTCCTTTGGCTGATGGATTTAAATAGGTTTAGAGTTTTAAAGGTGTTTGTACTTGTTTCATTCAATTAATATAATAGTTTGTTTAGCCGCATGTGTTATATTCTATGATCAATGTATCAAAAAGTGTGTTTTGAATCAAAAGGGGAGACTTGCTAACCAGAAATGATGAGAGGAACTTTCTATTTTTTGATTTCAACAATTAATATCAATAGGCAATACAATTCAAATTCAAGGTCTGTATTGCCTATTATATTGGAATGAATTCATGATACAGACCTTCATGGACTCTTTCTCATAATGAATATAATAATTAAGAAAGAAACAAAAGTTAATTTCAAGGTTATTGCATGAAAAATAGTACCAGCAACAACATGAGCAGCCTAATTAACGTGTGGTGATTAGAAAAGTCTCATTATTTAGGAATTAGACCAGTAGACGTTTGTACGAAATGCAAACATGATAAATGACTCCTTTGGCTAATGTGATTTAAAATAGATTTAGAGTTTTAAGGGTGTTTGTACTTGTTTCATTCATTAATATAATAGTTTGTTTAGCCGCATGTGTTATATTCTATGATCAATGTATCAAAAAGTGTGTTTTGAAATTAAATTAAATGAATTCATGATACAGATCGTTCATGGACTCTTTTTCCTAATGAATATAATTATTAAGAAAGAAACAAATGTTAATTTCAAGGTTATTTAATGAAAAATAGTACCGGCAACAACAAGAGCAGCCTAATTAACGTCTGGTGATTAGAAAGTCTCATTATTTAGGAATTAAACCAGTAGACTTTTGTACGAAATGCAAACCATGATGAATGACTCCTTTGGCTGATGGATTTAAATAGGTTTAGAGTTTTAAAGGTGTTTGTACTTGTTTCATTCAATTAATATAATAGTTTGTTTAGCCGCATGTGTTATATTCTATGATCAATGTATCAAAAAGTGTGTTTTGAATCAAAAGAGGAGTCTTGCTAACCAGAAATGATGAGAGGAACTTTCTAATTTTGATTTCAACAATTAATATCAATAGGAAATAGAATTCAAATTCAAGGTCTCTATTGCCTATTATATTGAATGAATTCATGATACAGACCGTTCATGGACTCTTTCTCATAATGAATATAATTATTAAGAATGAAACAAAGTTAATTTCAAGGTTATTGCGTGAAAAATAGTACCAGCAACAACAAGAGCAGCCTAATTAACGTGTGGTGATTATAAAGTCTCATTATTTAGGAATTAAACCAGTAGACTTTTGTACGAAATGCAAACCATGATGAATAACTCCTTTGGCTCATGGATTTAAATAGATTTAGAGTTTTAAAGGTGTTTGTACCTGTTTCATTCATTTAATATAATAGTTTGTTTAGCCGCATGTGTTATATTCTATGATCAATGTATCAAAAAGTGTGTTTTGAATCAAAAGAGGAGTCTTGCTAACCAGAAATGATGAGAGGAACTTTCTAATTTTGATTTCAACAATTAATATCAATAGGAAATAGAATTCAAATTCAAGGACTCTATTGTTTATTAAATTGAAAGAATTCATGATACAGATCATTCATGGACTCTTTCTCATAATGAATATAATTATTAAGAAAGAAACAAAGTTAATTTCAAAGTTATTGCATGAAAAATAGTACCAGCAACAACAAGAGCAGCCTAATTAACGTGTGGTGATTAGAAAGTCTCATTATTTAGGAATTAATCCAGTAGACTTTTGTACGAAATGCAAACCATGATGAATGACTCCTTTGGCTGATGGATTTAAATAGGTTTAGAGCTTTAAAGGTGTTTGTACTCGTTTCATTCAATTAATATAATAGTTTGTTTAGCCGCATGTGTTATATTCTATGATCAATGTATCAAAAAGTGTGTTTTGAATCAAAAGAGGAGTCTTGCTAACCAGAAATGATGAGAGGAACTTTCTAATTTTGATTTCAACAATTAATATCAATAGGAAATACAATTCAAATTCAAGGTCTCTATTGCCTATTATATTGAATGAATTCATGATACAGACCGTTCATGGACTCTTTCTCATAATGAATATAATTATTAAGAAAGAAACAAAGTTAATTTCAAGGTTATTGCGTGAAAAATAGTACCAGCAACAACAAGAGCAGCCTAATTAACGTGTGGTGATTATAAAGTCTCATTATTTAGGAATTAAACCAGTAGACTTTTGTACGAAATGCAAACCATGATGAATGACTCCTTTGGCTCATGGATTTAAATAGATTTAGAGTTTTAAAGGTGTTTGTACTTGTTTCATTCATTTAATATAATAGTTTGTTTAGCCGCATGTGTTATATTCTATGATCAATGTATCAAAAAGTGCGTTTTGAATCAAAAGAGGAGACTTGCTAACCAGAAATGATGAGAGGAACTTTCTATTTTTGATTTCAACAATTAATATCAATAGGAAGATACAATTCAAATTCAAGGACTCTATTGTTTATTAAATTGAATGAATTCATGATAAAGATCGTTCATGTACTCTTTTTCCTAATGAATATAATTATTAAGAAAGAAACAAATGTTAATTTCAAGGTTATTTAATGAAAAATAGCACCGGCAACAACAAGAGCAGCCTAATTAACGTGTGGTGATTAGAAAGTCTCATTATTTAGGAATTAAACTACTAGGCTTTTGTACGAAATGCAAACCATGATGAATGACTCCTTTGGCTGATGGATTTAAATAAGTTTAGAACTTTAAAGGTGTTTGTAATTGTTTCATTCAATTAATATAATAGTTTGTTTAGCTGCATGTGTTATATATTTTATGATCAATGTATCAAAAAGTGTGTTTTGAATCAAAAGAGGAGACTTGCTAACCAGAAATGATGAGAGGAACTTTCTATTTTTGATTTCAACAATTAATATCAATAGGAAATACAATTCAAATTCAGGGACTCTATTGTTTATTAAATTGAATGAATTCATGATACAGATCGTTCATGGACTCTTTCTCACAATGAATATAATTATTAAGAATGAAACAAAAGTTAATTTCAAGGTTATTGCATGAAAAATAGTCCTAGCAACAACTAGAGCAACCTAGTTAACGTGTGGTGATTATAAAGTCTCATTATTTAGGAATTAAACCAATAGACTTTTGTACGAAATGCAAACCATGATGAATGACTCCTTTGGCTAATGGATTTAAATAGATTTAGAGTTTTTTTAAAGGTGTTTGTACTTGAATCATTCAATTAATATAATAGTTTGTTTAGCCGCATGTGTTATATTCTATGATCAATGTATCAAAAAGTGTATTTTGAATCAAAAGAGGATACTTGCTAACCAGAAATGATGAGAGGAACTTTCTATTTTTGTTTTCAACAATTAATATCAATAGAAAATACAATTCAAATTCAAGGTCTGTATTGCCTATTATATTGAATGAAATCATGATACAGACCCTTCATGGACTCTTTCTCATAATGAATATAATTTATTAAGAAAGAAACACAAAAGTTAATTTCAAGGTTATTGCATGAAAAATAGTACCAGCAACAACATGAGCAGCCTAATTAACGTGTGGTGATTAGAAAGTCTTATTATTTAGGAATTAGACCAGTAGACGTTTGTACGAAATGCAAACCATGATAAATGACTCCTTTGGCTAATGGATTTAAATAGATTTAGGGTTTTAAAGGTGTTTGTACTTGATTCATTCAATTAATATAATAGTTTGTTTAGCCGCATGTGTTATATTCTATGATCAATGTATCAAAAAGTGTGTTTTGAATCAAAAGGGGAGACTTGCTAACCAGAAATGATGAGAGGAACTTTCTATTTTTGATTTCAATAATTAATATCAATAGGAAATACAATTCAAATTCAAGGACTCTATTGCCTATTATATTGAATGAATTCATGATACAGACCGTTCATGGACTCTTTATCATAATGAATATAATTATTAAGAAAGAAACAAAAGTTAATTTCAAGGTTATTGCATGAAAAATAGTAAGAGCAACAACAAGAGCAGCCTAATTAACGTGTGGTGATTAGAAAGTCTCATTATTTAGGAATTAAACCAGTAGACGTTTGTACGAAATGCAAACCATGATGAATGACTCCTTTGGCTAATGGATTTAAATAGATTTAGAGTTTTAAAGGTGTTTGTACTTGTTTCATTCATTTAATATAATAGTTTGTTTAGCCGCATGTGTTATATTCTATGATCAATGTATCAAAAAGTGTGTTTTGAATCAAAAGAGGAGACTTGCTAACCAGAAATGATGAGAGGAACTTTCTATTTTTGATTTCAACAATTAATATCAATAGGACATACAATTCAAATTCAAGGACTCTATTGTTTATTAAATTGAAAGAATTCATGATACAGATCGTTCATGGACTCTTTCTCATAATGAATATAATTATTAAGAAAGAAACAAAAGCTAATTTCAAGGTTATTGCATGAAAAATAGTACCGGCAACAACAAGAGCAGCCTAATTAATGTGCTGTGATTTGAAAGTCTGATTATTTAGGAATTAAAATAGTTGACTTTTGTACGAAATTCAAACCATGATGAATGACTCCTTTGGCTGACAGATTTAAATAGATTTAGAGTTTTAAAGGTGTTTGTACTTGTTTCATTCAATTAATCTAATAGTTTGTTTAGCCGCATGTGTTATATTCTATGATCAATGTATCAAAAAGTGTGTTTTGAATCAAAAGAGGAGACTTGCTAACCAGAAATGATGAGAGGAACTTTCTATTTTTGATTTCAACAATTAATATCAATAGGAAATACAATTCAAATTCAAGGACTCTATTGTCTATTAAATTGAATGAATTCATGATACAGACCGTTCATGGACTCTTTCTCATAATGAATATAATTATTAAGAAAGGAACAAAGTTAATTTCAAGGTTATTGCATGAAAAATAGTACCAGCAACAACAAGAGCAGCCTAATTAAAGTGTGTGTGATTAGAAAGTCTCATTATTTAGGAATTAAAACCAGTAGACTTTTGTACGAAATGCAAACCATGATGAATGACTCTCTTTGGCTCATGGATTTAAATAGATTTAGAGTTTTAAAGGTGTTTGTACTTGTTTCATTCATTTAATATAATAGTTTGTTTAGCCGCATGTGTTATATATTCTATGATCAATGTATCAAAAAGTGTGTTTTGAATCAAAAGAGGAGACTTGCTAACCAGAAATGATGAGAGGAACTTTCTATTTTTGATTTCAACAATTAATATCAATAGGAAATACAATTCAAATTCAAGGACTCTATTGTTTATTAAATTGAATGAATTCATGATACAGATCGTTCATGGACTCTTTCTCATAATGAATATAATTATTAAGAAAGAAACAAAAGTTAATTTCAAGGTTATTGCATGAAAAATAGTACCAGCAACAACAAGAGCAGCCTAATTAACGTGTGGTGATTAGAAAGTCTCATTATTTAGGAATTAAACCCAGTAGACGTTTTGTACGAAATGCAAACCATGATAAATGACTCCTTTGGCTAATGGATTTAAATAGATTTAGAGTTTTAAAGGGTGTTTGTACTTGTTTCATTCAATTAATATAATAGTTTGTTTAGCCGCATGTGTTATATTCTATGATCAATGTATCAAAAAGTGTGTTTTGAATCAAAAGAGGAGACTTGCTAACCAGAAATGATGAGAGGAACTTTCTATTTTTGATTTCAACAATTAATATCAATAGGAAATACAATTCAAATTCAAGGACTCTATTGTCTATTAAATTAAATGAATTCATGATACAGATCATTCATGGACTCTTTTTCCTAATGAATATAATTATTAAGAAAGAAACAAAATGTTAATTTCAAGGTTATTTAATGAAAAATAGTACCGGCAAACAACAAGAGCAGCCTAATTAACGTGTGGTGATTAGAAAGTCTCATTATTTAGGAATTAAACCAGTAGACTTTTGTACGAAATGCAAACCATGATGAATGACTCCTTTGGCTGATGGATTTAAATAGGTTTAGAGTTTTAAAGGTGTTTGTACTTGTTTCATTCAATTAATATAATAGTTTGTTTAGCCGCATGTGTTATATTCTATGATCAATGTATCAAAAAGTGTGTTTTGAATCAAAAGAGGAGACTTGCTAACCAGAAATGATGAGAGGAACTTTCTATTTTTGATTTCAACAATTAATATCAATAGGAAATACAATTCAAATTCAAGGTCTGTATTGCCTATTATATTGAAAGAATTCATGATACAGATCGTTTCATGGACTCTTTCTCATAATGAATATAATTATTAAGAAAGAAACAAAAGTTAATTTCAAGGTTATTGCATGAAAAATAGTACCAGCAACAACAAGAGCAGCCTAATTAACGTGTGGTGATTAGAAAGTCTCATTATTTAGGAATTAAACCAGTAGACGTTTGTACGAAATGCAAACCATGATAAATGACTCCTTTGGCTAATGGATTTAAATAGATTTAGAGTTTTAAGGGTGTTTGTACTTGTTTCATTCATTTAATATAATAGTTTGTTTAGCCGCATGTGTTATATTCTATGATCAATGTATCAAAAAGTGTGTTTTGAATCAAAAGAGGAGACTTGCTAACCAGAAATGATGAGAGGAACTTTCTATTTTTGATTTCAACAATTAATATCAATAGGAAATACAATTCAAATTCAAGGACTCTATTGTCTATTAAATTAAATGAATTCATGATACAGATCGTTCATGGACTCTTTTTCCTAATGAATATAATTATTAAGAAAGAAACAAATGTTAATTTCAAGGTTATTTAATGAAAAATAGTACCGGCAACAACAAGAGCAGCCTAATTAACGTCTGGTGATTAGAAAGTCTCATTATTTAGGAATTAAACCAGTAGACTTTTGTACGAAATGCAAACCATGATGAATGACTCCTTTGGCTGATGGATTTAAATAGGTTTAGAGTTTTAAAGGTGTTTGTACTTGTTTCATTCAATTAATATAATAGTTTGTTTAGCCGCATGTGTTATATTCTATGATCAATGTATCAAAAAGTGTGTTTTGAATCAAAAGAGGAGTCTTGCTAACCAGAAATGATGAGAGGAACTTTCTAATTTTGATTTCAACAATTAATATCAATAGGAAATAGAATTCAAATTCAAGGTCTCTATTGCCTATTATATTGAATGAATTCATGATACAGACCGTTCATGGACTCTTTCTCATAATGAATATAATTATTAAGAATGAAACAAAGTTAATTTCAAGGTTATTGCGTGAAAAATAGTACCAGCAACAACAAGAGCAGCCTAATTAACGTGTGGTGATTATAAAGTCTCATTATTTAGGAATTAAACCAGTAGACTTTTGTACGAAATGCAAACCATGATGAATAACTCCTTTGGCTCATGGATTTAAATAGATTTAGAGTTTTTTAAGGGTGTTTGTACCTGTTTCATTCATTTAATATAATAGTTTGTTTAGCCGCATGTGTTATATTCTATGATCAATGTATCAAAAAGTGTGTTTTTTGATCAAAAGAGGAGTCTTGCTAACCAGAAATGATGAGAGGAACTTTCTAATTTTGATTTCAACAATTAATATCAATAGGAAATAGAATTCAAATTCAAGGACTCTATTGTTTATTAAATTGAAAGAATTCATGATACAGATCATTCATGGACTCTTTCTCATAATGAATATAATTATTAAGAAAGAAACAAAGTTAATTTCAAAGTTATTGCATGAAAAATAGTACCAGCAACAACAAGAGCAGCCTAATTAACGTGTGGTGATTAGAAAGTCTCATTATTTAGGAATTAAACCAGTAGACTTTTGTACGAAATGCAAACCATGATGAATGACTCCTTTGGCTGATGGATTTAAATAGGTTTAGAGCTTTAAAAGGTGTTTGTACTCGTTTCATTCAATTAATATAATAGTTTGTTTAGCCGCATGTGTTATATTCTATGATCAATGTATCAAAAAGTGTGTTTTGAATCAAAAGAGGAGTCTTGCTAACCAGAAATGATGAGAGGAACTTTCTAATTTTGATTTCAACAATTAATATCAATAGGAAATACAATTCAAATTCAAGGTCTCTATTGCCTATTATATTGAATGAATTCATGATACAGACCGTTCATGGACTCTTTCTCATAATGAATATAATTATTAAGAAAAAAAAAAAAGTTAATTTCAAGGTTATTGCGTGAAAAATAGTACCAGCAACAACAAGAGCAGCCTAATTAACGTGTGGTGATTATAAAGTCTCATTATTTAGGAATTAAACCAGTAGACTTTTGTACGAAATGCAAACCATGATGAATGACTCCTTTGGCTCATGGATTTAAATAGATTTAGAGTTTTAAAGGTGTTTGTACTTGTTTCATTCATTTAATATAATAGTTTGTTTAGCCGCATGTGTTATATTCTATGATCAATGTATCAAAAAGTGTGTTTTGAATCAAAAGAGGAGTCTTGCTAACCAGAAATGATGAGAGGAACTTTCTAATTTTGATTTCAACAATTAATATCAATAGGAAATAGAATTCAAATTCAAGGACTCTATTGTTTATTAAATTGAAAGAATTCATGATACAGATCATTCATGGACTCTTTCTCATAATGAATATAATTATTAAGAAAGAAACAAAGTTAATTTCAAGGTTATTGCATGAAAAATAGTACCAGCAACAACAAGAGCAGCCTAATTAACGTGTGGTGATTAGAAAGTCTCATTATTTAGGAATTAAACCAGTAGACTTTTGTACGAAATGCAAACCATGATGAATGACTCCTTTGGCTGATGGATTTAAATAGGTTTAGAGTTTTAAAGGTGTTTGTACTTGTTTCATTCAATTAATATAATAGTTTGTTTAGCCGCATGTGTTATATTCTATGATCAATGTATCAAAAAGTGTGTTTTGAATCAAAAGAGGAGACTTGCTAACCAGAAATGATGAGAGGAACTTTCTATTTTTGATTTTTCACAATTAATATCAATAGGAAATACAATTCAAATTCAAGGACTCTATTGCCTATTATATTGAATGAATTCATGATACAGACCGTTCATGGACTCTTTCTCATAATGAATATAATTATTAAGAAAGAAACAAAAGTTAATTTCAAGGTTATTGCATGAAAAATAGTACCAGCAACAACAAGAGCAGCCTAATTAACGTGTGTGATTAGAAAGTCTCATTATTTAGGAATTAAACCAGTAGACTTTTGTACGAAATGCAAACCATGATGAATGACTCCTTTGGCTCATGGATTTAAATAGATTTAGAGTTTTAAAGGTGTTTGTACTTGTTTCATTCATTTAATATAATAGTTTGTTTAGCCGCATGTGTTATATTCTATGATCAATGTATCAAAAAGTGTGTTTTGAATCAAAAGAGGAGACTTGCTAACCAGAAATGATGAGAGGAACTTTCTATTTTTGATTTCAACAATTAATATCAATAGGAAATACAATTCAAATTCAAGGACTCTATTGTTTATTAAATTGAAAGAATTCATGATACAGATCATTCATGGACTCTTTCTCATAATGAATATAATTATTAAGAAAGAAACAAAAGTTAATTTCAAGGTTATTGCATGAAAAATAGTACCGGCAACAACAAGAGCAGCCTAATTAACGTGTGGTGATTAGAAAGTCTCATTATTTAGGAATTAAACCAGTAGACTTTTGTACGAAATACAAACCATGATGAATGACTCCTTTTGCTAATGGATTTAAATAGATTTAGAGTTTTAAAGGTGTTTGTACTTGTTTCATTCATTTAATATAATAGTTTGTTTAGCCGCATGTGTTATATTCCATGATCAATGTATCAAAAAGTGTGTTTTGAATCAAAAGAGGAGACTTGCTAACCAGAAATGATGAGAGGAACTTTCTATTTTTGATTTCAACAATTAATATCAATAGGAAATACAATTCAAATTCAAGGACTCTATTGTCTATTAAATTGAATGAATTCATGATACAGATCGTTCATGGACTCTTTCTCATAATGAATATAATTATTAAGAAAGAAACAAAAGTTAATTTCAAGGTTATTGCATGAAAAATAGTACCAGCAACAACAAGAGCAGCCTAATTAACGTGTGGTGATTAGAAAGTCTCATTATTTAGGAATTAAACCAGTAGACTTTTGTACGAAATGCAAACCATGATGAATGACTCCTTTGGCTGATGGATTTAAATAGATTTAGAGTTTTAAAGGTGTTTGTACTTGTTTCATTCATTTAATATAATAGTTTGTTTAGCCGCATGTGTTATATTCTATGATCAATGTATCAAAAAGTGTGTTTTGAATCAAAAGAGGAGACTTGCTAACCAGAAATGATGAGAGGAACTTTCTATTTTTGATTTCAACAATTAATATCAATAGGAGGAAATACAATTCAAATTCAAGGACTCTATTGTTTATTAAATTGAATGAATTCATGATACAGATCGTTCATGGACTCTTTTTCCTAATGAATATAATTATTAAGAAAGAAACAAAAGTTAATTTCAAGGTTATTTAATGAAAAATAGTACCGGCAACAACAAGAGCAGCCTAATTAACGTGTGTGGTGATTAGAAAGTCTCATTATTTAGGAATTAAAACCAGTAGACTTTTGTACGAAATGCAAACCATGATGAATGACTCCTTTGGCTGATGGATTTAAATAGATTTAGAGTTTTAAAGGTGTGTTTGTAATTGTTTCATTCAATTAATATAATAGTTTGTTTAGCCGCATGTGTTATATTTTATGATCAATGTATCAAAAAGTGTGTTTTGAATCAAAAGAGGAGACTTGCTAACCAGAAATGATGAGAGGAACTTTCTATTTTTGATTTCAACAATTAATATCAATAGGAAATACAATTCAAATTCAAGGACTCTATTGTTTATTAAATTTGAAAGAATTCATGATACAGATCGTTCATGGACTCTTTCTCACAATGAATATAATTATTAAGAAAGAAACAAAAGTTAATTTCAAGGTTATTGCATGAAAAATAGTCCTAGCAACAACAACAAGAGCAACCTAATTAACGTGTGGTGATTATAAAGTCTCATTATTTTTAGGAATTAAACCAGTAGACTTTTGTACGAAATGCAAACCATGATGAATGACTCCTTTGGCTAATGGATTTAAATAGATTTAGAGTTTTTAAAGGTGTTTGTACTTGTTTCATTCAATTAATATAATAGTTTGTTTAGCCGCATGTGTTATATTCTATGATCAATGTATCAAAAAGTGTATTTTGAATCAAAAGAGGATACTTGCTAACCAGAAATGATGAGAGGAACTTTCTATTTTTGTTTTCAACAATTAATATCAATAGAAAATACAATTCAAATTCAAGGACTCTATTGTTTATTAAATTGAATGAATTCATGATACAGATCGTTCATGGACTCTTTCTCATAATGAATATAATTATTAAGAAAGAAACAAAAGCTAATTTCAAGGTTATTGCATGAAAAATACTACCAGCAACAACAAGAGCAGCCTAATTAATGTGCTGTGATTTGAAAGTCTGATTATTTAGGAATTAAAATAGTTGACTTTTGTACGAAATTCAAACCATGATGAATGACTCCTTTGGCTGACAGATTTAAATAGTTTTAGAGTTTTAAAGGTGTTTGTACTTGTTTCATTCAATTAATATAATAGTTTGTTTAGCCGCATGTGTTATATTCTATGATCAATGTATCAAAAAGTGTGTTTTGAATCAAAAGAGGAGACTTGCTAACCAGAAATGATGAGAGGAACTTTCTATTTTTGATTTCAACAATTAATATCAATAGGAAATACAATTCAAATTCAAGGACTCTATTGTTTATTAAATTGAAAGAATTCATGATACAGATCGTTCATGGACTCTTTCTCACAATGAATATAATTATTAAGAAAAAAACAAAAGTTAATTTCAAGGTTATTGCATGAAAAATAGTCCTGGCAACAACTAGAGCAACCTAATTAACGTGTGGTGTTAGAAAGTCTCATTATTTAGGAATTAAACCAGTAGACTTTTGTACGAAATACAAACCATGATGAATGACTCCTTTTGCTAATGGATTTAAATAGATTTAGAGTTTTAAAGGTGTTTGTACTTGTTTCATTCATTTAATATAATAGTTTGTTTAGCCGCATGTGTTATATTCTATGATCAATGTATCAAAAAGTGTGTTTTGAATCAAAAGAGGAGACTTGCTAACCAGAAATGATGAGAGGAACTTTCTATTTTTGATTTCAACAATTAATATCAAAAGGAGATACAATTCAAATTCAAGGACTCTATTGTTTATTAAATTGAATGAATTCATGATAAAGATCGTTCATGGACTCTTTTTCCTAATGAATATAATTATTAAGAAAGAAACAAATGTTAATTTCAAGGTTATTTAATGAAAAATAGCACCGGCAACAACAAGAGCAGCCTAATTAACGTGTGGTGATTAGAAAGTCTCATTATTTAGGAATTAAACTACTAGGCTTTTGTACGAAATGCAAACCATGATGAATGACTCCTTTGGCTGATGGATTTAAATAAGTTTAGAACTTTTAAAGGTGTTTGTACTTGTTTCATTCAATTAATATAATAGTTTGTTTAGCCGCATGTGTTATATTCTATGATCAATGTATCAAAAAGTGTGTTTTGAATCAAAAGAGGAGACTTGCTAACCAGAAATGATGAGAGGAACTTTCTATTTTTGATTTCAACAATTAATATCAATAGGAAATACAATTCAAATTCAGGGACTCTATTGTTTATTAAATTGAAAGAATTCATGATACAGATCGTTCATGGACTCTTTCTCACAATGAATATAATTATTAAGAATGAAACAAAAGTTAATTTCAAGGTTATTGCATGAAAAATAGTCCTAGCAACAACTAGAGCAACCTAGTTAACGTGTGGTGATTATAAAAGTCTCATTATATTAGGAATTAAACCAATAGACTTTTGTACGAAATGCAAACCATGATGAATGACTCCTTTGGCTAATGGATTTAAATAGATTTAGAGTTTTAAAGGTGTTTTGTACTTGAATCATTCAATTAATATAATAGTTTGTTTAGCCGCATGTGTTATATTCTATGATCAATGTATCAAAAAGTGTGTTTTGAATCAAAAGAGGATACTTGCTAACCAGAAATGATGAGAGGAACTTTCTATTTTTTGATTTCAACAATTAATATCAATAGAAAATACAATTCAAATTCAAGGACTCTATTGTTTATTAAATTGAATGAATTCATGATACAGATCGTTCATGGACTCTTTTCTCATAATGAATATAATTATTAAGAAAGAAACAAAAGTTAATTTCAAGGTTATTGCATGAAAAATAGTACCAGCAACAACAAGAGCAGCCTAATTAACGTGTGCTATGATTAGAAAGTCTCATTATTTAGGAATTAAAATAGTTGACTTTTGTACGAAATTCAAACCATGATGAATGACTCCTTTGGCTGATGGATTTAAATAGGTTTAGAGTTTTAAAGGTGTTTGTACTTGTTTCATTCAATTAATATAATAGTTTGTTTAGCCGCATGTGTTATATTCTATGATCAATGTATCAAAAAGTGTGTTTTGAATCAAAAGAGGAGACTTGCTAACCAGAAATGATGAGAGGAACTTTCTATTTTTTGATTTCAACAATTAATATCAATAGGAAATACAATTCAAATTCAAGGACTCTATTGTTTATTAAATTGAAAGAATTCATGATACAGATCGTTCATGGACTCTTTCTCACAATGAATATAATTATTAAGAAAAAAACAAAAGTTAATTTCAAGGTTATTGCATGAAAAATAGTACCAGGCAACAACTAGAGCAACCTAATTAACGTGTGGTGATTATTAGAAAGTCTCATTATTTAGGAATTAAACCAGTAGACTTTTGTACGAAATACAAACCATGATGAATGACTCCTTTTGCTAATGGATTTAAATAGATTTAGAGTTTTAAAAAGGTGTTTGTACTTGTTTCATTCATTTAATATAATAGTTTTGTTTAGCCGCATGTGTTATATTCTATGATCAATGTATCAAAAAGTGTATTTTGAATCAAAAGAGGAGACTTGCTAACCAGAAATGATGAGAGGAACTTTCTATTTTTGATTTCAACAATTAATATCAATAGAAAATACAATTCAAATTCAAGGACTCTATTGTTTATTAAATTGAATGAATTCATGATACAGATCCTTCATGGACTCTTTCTCATAATGAATATAATTATTAAGAAAGAAAACAAAAGTTAATTTCAAGGTTATTGCATGAAAAATAGTACCAGCAACAACAAGAGAGCAGCCTAATTAACGTGTGGTGATTAGAAAGTCTCATTATTTAGGAATTAAACCAGTAGACGTTTGTACGAAATGCAAACCATGATGAAATGACTCCTTTGGCTAATGGATTTAAATAGATTTAGGGTTTTTAAAGGTGTTTGTACTTGTTTCATTCAATTAATATAATAGTTTGTTTAGCCCGCATGTGTTATATTTCTATGATCAATGTATCAAAAAGTGTGTTTTGAATCAAAAGAGGAGACTTGCTAACCAGAAATGATGAGAGGAACTTTCTATTTTTGATTTCAACAATTAATATCAATAGGAAATACAATTCAAATTCAAGGACTCTATTGCCTATTATATTGAATGAATTCATGATACAGACCGTTCATGGACTCTTTATCATAATGAATATAATTATTAAGAAAGAAACAAAAGTTAATTTCAAGGTTATTGCATGAAAAATAGTACCAGCAACAACAAGAGCAGCCTAATTAACGTGTGGTGATTAGAAAGTCTCATTATTTAGGAATTAAACCAGTAGACGTTTGTACGAAATGCAAACCATGATGAATGACTCCTTTGGCTAATGGATTTAAATAGATTTAGAGTTTTAAAGGTGTTTGTACTTGTTTCATTTCATTTAATATAAATAGTTTGTTTAGCCGCATGTGTTATATTCTATGATCAATGTATCAAAAAGTGTGTTTTGAATCAAAAGAGGAGACTTGCTAACCAGAAATGATGAGAGGAACTTTCTATTTTTGATTTCAACAATTAATATCAATAGGACATACAATTCAAATTCAAGGACTCTATTGTTTATTAAATTGAAAGAATTCATGATACAGATCGTTCATGGACTCTTTCTCATAATGAATATAATTATTAAGAAAGAAAAAAAAAGCTAATTTCAAGGTTATTGCATGAAAAATAGTACCGGCAAAACAACAAGAGCAGCCTAATTAATGTGCTGTGATTTGAAAGTCTGATTATTTAGGAATTAAAATAGTTGACTTTTGTACGAAATTCAAACCATGATGAATGACTCCTTTGGCTGACAGATTTAAATAGATTTAGAGTTTTTTTAAGTGTTTGTACTTGTTTCATTCAATTAATATAATAGTTTGTTTAGCCGCATGTGTTATATTCTATGATCAATGTATCAAAAAGTGTGTTTTGAATCAAAAGAGGAGACTTGCTAACCAGAAATGATGAGAGGAACTTTCTATTTTTGATTTCAACAATTAATATCAATAGGAAATACAATTCAAATTCAAGGACTCTATTGTTTATTAAATTGAATGAATTCATGATACAGATCGTTCATGGACTCTTTCTCATAATGAATATAATTATTAAGAAAGGAACAAAGTTAATTTCAAGGTTATTGCATGAAAAATAGTACCAGCAACAACAAGAGCAGCCTAATTAAAGTGTGGTTATTAGAAAGTCTCATTATTTAGGAATTAAACCAGTAGACTTTTGTACGAAATGCAAACCATGATGAATGACTCCTTTGGCTCATGGATTTAAATAGATTTAGAGTTTTAAAGGTGTTTGTACCTGTTTCATTCATTTAATATAATAGTTTGTTTAGCCGCATGTGTTATATTCTATGATCAATGTATCAAAAAGTGTGTTTTGAATCAAAAGAGGAGACTTGCTAACCAGAAATGATGAGAGGAACTTTCTATTTTTGATTTCAACAATTAATATCAATAGGAAATACAATTCAAATTCAAGGACTCTATTGTCTATTAAATTGAATGAATTCATGATACAGACCGTTCATGGACTCTTTCTCATAATGAATATAATTATTAAGAAAGAAACAAAAGTTAATTTCAAGGTTATTGCATGAAAAATAGTACCAGCAACAACAAGAGCAGCCTAATTAACGTGTGGTGATTAGAAAGTCTCATTATTTAGAAATTAAGCCAGTAGACGTTTGTACGAAATGCAAACCATGATAAATGACTCCTTTGGCTAATGGATTTAAATAGATTTAGAGTTTTAAAGGGTGTTTGTACTTGTTTCCATTCAATTAATATAATAGTTTGTTTAGCCGCATGTGTTATATTCTATGATCAATGTATCAAAAAGTGTGTTTTGAATCAAAAGAGGAGACTTGCTAACCAGAAATGATGAGAGGAACTTTCTATTTTTGATTTCAACAATTAATATCAATAGGAAATACAATTCAAATTCAAGGACTCTATTGTCTATTAAATTGAATGAATTCATGATACAGATCATTCATGGACTCTTTTTCCTAATGAATATAATTATTAAGAAAGAAACAAATGTTAATTTCAAGGTTATTTAATGAAAAATAGTACCGGCAACAACAAGAGCAGCCTAATTAACGTGTGGTGATTAGAAAGTCTCATTATTTAGGAATTAAACCCGTAGACTTTTGTACGAAATGCAAACCATGATGAATGACTCCTTTGGCTGATGGATTTAAAATAGGTTTAGAGTTTTAAAAGGTGTTTGTACTTGTTTCATTCAATTAATATAATAGTTTGTTTAGCCGCATGTGTTATATTCTATGATCAATGTATCAAAAAGTGTGTTTTGAATCAAAAGGGGAGACTTGCTAACCAGAAATGATGAGAGGAACTTTCTATTTTTGATTTCAACAATTAATATCAATAGGCAATACAATTCAAATTCAAGGTCTGTATTGCCTATTATATTGAATGAATTCATGATACAGACCCTTCATGGACTCTTTCTCATAATGAATATAATTATTAAGAAAGAAACAAAAGTTAATTTCAAGGTTATTGCATGAAAAATAGTACCAGCAACAACATGAGCAGCCTAATTAACGTGTGGTGATTAGAAAGTCTCATTATTTAGGAATTAGACCAGTAGACGTTTGTACGAAATGCAAACCATGATAAATGACTCCTTTGGCTAATGGATTTAAATAGATTTAGGGTTTTAAAGGTGTTTGTACTTGATTCATTCAATTAATATAATAGTTTGTTTAGCCGCATGTGTTATATTCTATGATCAATGTATCAAAAAGTGTGTTTTGAATCAAAAGGGGAGACTTGCTAACCAGAAATGATGAGAGGAACTTTCTATTTTTGATTTCAACAATTAATATCAATAGAAAATACAATTCAAATTCATGGACTCTATTGTTTATTAAATTGAATGAATTCATGATACAGATCGTTCATGGACTCTTTCTCATAATGAATATAATTATTAAGAAAGAAACAAAAGCTAATTTCAAGGTTATTGCATGAAGAATAGTACCGGCAACAACAAGAGCAACCTAATTAATGTGCTGTGATTTGAAAGTCTGATTTTTTAGGAATTAAAATAGTTGACTTTTGTACGAAATTCAAACCATGATGAATGACTCCTTTGGCTGACAAATTTAAATAGATTTAGAGTTTTAAAGGTGTTTGTACTTGTTTCATTCAATTAATATAATAGTTTGTTTAGCCGCATGTGTTATATTCTATGATCAATGTATCAAAAAGTGTGTTTTGAATCAAAAGGGAAGACTTGCTAACCAGAAATGATGAGAGGAACTTTCTATTTTTGATTTCAACAATTAATATCAATAGAAAATACAATTCAAATTCAAGGACTCTCTTGTTTATTAAATTGAATGAATTCATGATACACATCGTTCATGGACTCTTTCTCATAATGAATATAATTATTAAGAAAGAAACAAAAGCTAATTTCAAGGTTATTGCATGAAAAATAGTACCGGCAACAACAAGAGCAGCCTAATTAATGTGCTGTGATTTGAAAGTCTCATTATTTAGGAATTAAAATAGTTGACTTTTGTACGAAATGCAAACCATGATGAATGACTCCTTTGGCTAATGGATTTAAATAGATTTAGAGTTTTAATGGTGTTTGTACTTGTTTCATTCATTTAATATAATAGTTTGTTTAGCCGCATGTGTTATATTCTATGATCAATGTATCAAAAAGTGTGTTTTGAATCAAAAGAGGAGACTTGCTAGCCAGAAATGATGAGTGGAACTTTCTATTTTTGATTTCAACAATTAATATCTATAGGAAATACAATTCAAATTCAAGGACTCTATTGTCTATTAAATTGAATGAATTCATGATACAGATCGTTCATGGACTCTTTCTCATAATGAATATAATTATTAAGAAAGAAACAAAAGTTAATTTCAAGGTTATTGCATGAAAAATAGTCATGGCAACAACAAGAGCAACCTAATTAACGTATGGTGATTATAAAGTCTCATTATTTAAAAATTAAACCAATAGACTTTTGTACGAAATGCAAACCATGATGAATGACTCCTTTGGCTGATGGATTTAAATAGGTTTAGAACTTTAAAGGTGTTTGTACATGTTTCATTCATTTAATATAATAGTTTGTTTAGCCGTATGTGTTATATTCTATGATCAATGTATCAAAAAGTGTGTTTTGAATAAAAAGAGGAGACTTGCTAACCAGAAATGATGAGAGGAACTTTCTATTTTTGATTTCAACAATTAATATCAATAGGAAATACAATTCAAATTCAAGGACTCTATTGTCTATTAAATTGAATGAATTCATGATACAGATCGTTCATGGACTCTTTTTCCTAATGAATATAATTATTAAGAAAGAAACAAATGTTAATTTCTAGGTTATTTAATGAAAAATAGTACCGGTAACAACAAGAGCAGCCTAATTAACGTGTGGTGATTAGAAAGTCTCATTATTTAGGAATTAAAGCAGTAGACTTTTGTACGAAATGCAAACCATGATGAATGACTCCTTTGGCTGATGGATTTAAATAGGTTTAGAGTTTTAAAGGTGTTTGTACTTGTTTCATTCAATTAATATAATAGTTTGTTTAGCCGCATGTGTTATATTCTATGATCAATGTATCAAAAAGTGTGTTTTGAATAAAAAGAGGAGACTTGCTAACCAGAAATGATGAGAGGAACTTTCTATTTTTGATTTCAACAATTAATATCAATCGGAAATACAATTCAAATTCAAGGACTCTATTGTCTATTAAATTGAATGAATTCATGATACAGATCGTTCATGGACTCTTTCTCATAATGAATATAATTATTAAGAAAGAAACAAAAGTTAATTTCAAGGTTATTGCATGAAAAATAGTCATGGCAACAACAAGAGCAACCTAATTAACGTGTGGTGATTATAAAGTCTCATTATTTAGGAATTAAACCAATAGACTTTTGTACGAAATGCAAACCATGATGAATGACTCCTTTGGCTGATGGATTTAAATAGGTTTAGAACTTCAAAGGTGTTTGTACTTGTTTCATTCATTTAATATAATAGTTTGTTTAGCCGCATGTGTTATATTCTATGATCAATGTATCAAAAAGTGTGTTTTGAATAAAAAGAGGAGACTTGCTAACCAGAAATGATGAGAGGAACTTTCTATTTTTTATTTCAACAATTAATATCAATCGGAAATACAATTCAAATTCAAGGACTCTATTGTCTATTAAATTGAATGAATTCATGATACAGATCGTTCATGGACTCTTATTCCTAATGAATATAATTATTAAGAAAGAAACAAATGTTAATTTCTAGGTTATTTAATGAAAAATAGTACCGGCAACAACAAGAGCAGCCTAATTAACGTGTGGTGATTAGAAAGTCTCATTATTTAGGAATTAAACCAGTAGACTTTTGTACGAAATGCAAACCATGATGAATGACTCCTTTGGCTGATGGATTTAAATAGGTTTAGAGTTTTAAAGGTGTTTGTACTTGTTTCATTCAATTAATATAATAGTTCGTTTAGCCGCATGTGTTATATTCTATGATCAATGTATCAAAAAGTGTGTTTTGAATCAAAAGAGGAGACTTGCTAACCAGAAATGATGAGAGGAACTTTCTATTTTTGATTTCAACAATTAATATCAATAGGAAATACAATTCAAATTCAAGGACTCTATTGTTTATTAAATTGAAAGAATTCATGATATACAGATCGTTCATGGACTCTTTCTCACAATGAATATAATTATTAAGAAAAAAACAAAAGTTAATTTCAAGGTTATTGCATGAAAAATAGTCCTGGCAACAACTAGAGCAACCTAATTAACGTGCGGTGATTAGAAAGTCTCATTATTTAGGAATTAAACCAGTAGACTTTTGTACGAAATGCAAACCATGATGAATGACTCCTTTGGCTAATGGATTTAAATAGATTTAGGGTTTTAAAGGTGTTTGTACTTGATTCATTCAATTAATATAATAGTTTGTTTAGCCGCATGTGTTATATTCTATGATCAATGTATCAAAAAGTGTGTTTTGAATCAAAAGGGGAGACTTGCTAACCAGAAATGATGAGAGGAACTTTCTATTTTTCATTTCAACAATTAATATCAATAGGAAATACAATTCAAATTCAAGGACTCTATTGTTTATTAAATTGAAAGAATTCATGATACAGATCGTTCATGGACTGTTTTTCCTAATGAATATAATTATTAAGAAAGAAACAAATGTTAATTTCAAGGTTATTTAATGAAAAATAGCACCGGCAACAACAAGAGCAGCCTAATTAACGTGTGGTGATTAGAAAGTCTCATTATTTAGGAATTACACTAGTAGGCTTTTGTACGAAATGCAAACCATGATAAATGACTCCCTTGGCTAATGGATTTAAATAGATTTAGAGTTTTAATGGTGTTTGTACTTGTTTCATTCATTTAATATAATAGTTTGTTTAGCCGCATGTCTTATATTCTATGATCAATGTATCAAAAAGTGTGTTTTGAATCAAAAAGGAGACTTGCTAACCAGAAATGATGAGAGGAACTTTCTATTTTTGATTTCAACAATTAATATCAATAGGAAATACAATTCAAATTCAAGGACTCTATTGTCTATTAAATTGAATGAATTCATGATACAGATCGTTCGTGGAATCTTTCTCATAATGAATATAATTATTAAGAATGAAACAAAAGCTAATTTCAAGGTTATTGCATGAAAAATAGTACTGGCAACAATAAGAGCAGCCTAATTAATGTGCTGTGATTTGAAAGTCTGATTATTTAGGAATTAAAATAGTTGACTTTTGTACAAAATTCAAACCATGATGAATGACTCCTTTGGCTGACAGATTTAAATAGATTTAGAGTTTTAAAGGTGTTTGTACTTGTTTCATTCAATTAATATAATAGTTTGTTTAGCCGCATGTGTTATATTTTTTGATCAATGTATCAAAAAGTGTGTTTTCAATCAAAAGAGGAGACTTGCTAACCAGAAATGATGAGAGAAACTTTCTATTTTTTATTTCAACAATTAATATCAATAGGAAATACAATTCAAATTCAAGGACTCTATTGTCTATTAAATTGAATGAATTCATGATACAGATCATTCATGGACTTTTTTTCCTAATGAATATAATTATTAAGAAAGAAACAAATGTTAATTTCAAGGTTATTTAATGAAAAATAGTACCGGCAACAACAAGAGCAGCCTAATTAACGTGTGGTGATTAGAAAGTCTCATTATTTAGGAATTAAACCAGTAGACGTTTGTACGAAATGCAAACCATGATAAATGACTCCCTTGGCTAATGGATTTAAATAGTTTTAGAGTTTTAGTGGTGTTTGTACTTGTTTCATTCATTTAATATAATAGTTTGTTTAGCCGCATGTGTTATATTCTATGATCAATGTATCAAAAAGTGTGTTTTGAATCAAAAGAGGAGACTTGCTAACCAGAAATGATGAGAGGAACTTTCTATTTTTGATTTCAACAATTAATATCAATAGGAAATACAATTCAAATTCAAGGACTCTATTGTCTATTAAATTGAATGAATTCATGATACAGATCGTTCATGGACTCTCTTTCCTAATGAATATAATTATTAAGAAAGAAACAAATGTTAATTTCAAGGTTATTTAATGAAAAATAGTACCGGCAACAACAAGAGCAGCCTAATTAACGTGTGGTGATTAGAAAGTCTCATTATTTAGGAATTAAACCAGTAGACGTTTGTACGAAATGCAAACCATGATAAATGACTCCCTTGGCTAATGGATTTAAATAGATTTAGAGTTTTAAAGGTGTTTGTACTTGTGTCATTCATTTAATATAATAGTTTGTTTAGCCGCATGTGTTATATTCTATGATCAATGTATCAAAAAGTGTGTTTTGAATCAAAAGAGGAGACTTGCTAACCAGAAATGATGAGAGGAACTTTCTATTTTTGATTTCAACAATTAATATCAATAGGAAATACAATTCAAATTCAAGGACTCTATTGTCTATTAAATTGAATGAATTCATGATACAGATCGTTCATGGAATCTTTCTCATAATGAATATAATTATTAAGAATGAAACAAAAGCTAATTTCAAGGTTATTGCATGAAAAATAGTACCAGCAACAATAAGAGCAGCCTAATTAATGTGCTGTGATTTGAAAGTCTGATTATTTAGAAATTAAAATAGTTGACTTTTGTACGAAATTCAAACCATGATGAATGACTCCTTTGGCTGACAGATTTAAATAGATTTAGAGTTTTAAAGGTGTTTGTACTTGTTTCATTCAATTAATATAATAGATTGTTTAGCCGTATGTGTTATATTCTATGATCAATGTATCAAAAAGTGTGTTTTGAGTCAAAAGAGGAGACTTGCTAACCAGAAATGATGAGAGAAACTTTCTATTTTTGATTTCAACAATTAATATCAATAGGAAATACAATTCAAATTCAAGGACTCTATTGTCTATTAAATTGAATGAATTCATGATACAGATCATTCATGAACTTTTTTTCCTAATGAATATAATTATTAAGAAAGAAACAAATGTTAATTTCAAGGTTATTTCATGAAAAATAGTACCGGCAACAACAAGAGCAGCCTAATTAACGTGTGGTGATTAGAAAGTCTCATTATTTAGGAATTAAACCAGTAGATGTTTGTACGAAATGCAAACCATGATAAATGACTCCCTTGGCTAATGGATTTAAATAGATTTAGAGTTTTAAAGGTGTTTGTACTTGTTTCATTCATTTAATATAATAGTTTGTTTAGCCGCATGTGTTATATTCCATGATCAATGTATCAAAAAGTGTGTTTTGAATCAAAAGAGGAGACTTGCTAACCAGAAATGATGAGAGGAACTTTCTATTTTTGATTTCAACAATTAATATCAATAGGAAATACAATTCAAATTCAAGGACTCTATTGTCTATTAAAATGAATGAATTCATGATACAGATCGTTCATGGACTCTTTTTCCTAATGAATATAATTATTAAGAAAGAAACAAATGTTAATTTCAAGGTTATTTAATGAAAAATAGTACCGGCAACAACAAGAGCAGCCTAATTAACGTGTGGTGATTAGAAAGTCTCATTATTTAGGAATTAAACCAGTAGACGTTTGTACGAAATGCAAACCATGATAAATGACTCCCTTGGCTAATGGATTTAAATAGATTTAGAGTTTTAAAGGTGTTTGTACTTGTTTCATTCATTTAATATAATAGTATGTTTCGCCGCATGTGTTATATTCTATGATCAATGTATCAAAAAGTGTGTTTTGAATCAAAAGAGGAGACTTGCTAACCAGAAATGATGAGAGGAACTTTCTATTTTTGATTTCAACAATTAATATCAATAGGAAATACAATTCAAATTCAAGGACTCTATTGTCTATTAAAATGAATGAATTCATGATACAGATCGTTCATGGACTCTTTTTCCTAATGAATATAATTATTAAGAAAGAAACAAATGTTAATTTCAAGGTTATTTAATGAAAAATAGTACCGACAACAACAAAAGCAGCCTAATTAACGTGTGGTGATTAGAAAGTCTCATTATTTAGGAATTAAACCGGTAGACTTTTGTACGAAATGCAAACCATGATGAATGACTCCTTTGGCTGATGGATTTAAATGGGTTTAGAGTTTTAAAGGTGTTTGTACTTGTTTCATTCAATTAATATAATAGTTTGTTTAGCCGCATGTGTTATATTCTATGATCAAGGTATCAAAAAGTGTGTTTTGAATCAAAAGAGGAGACTTGCTAACCAGAAATGATGAGAGGAACTTTTTATTTTTGATTTCAACAATTAGTATCAATAAGAAATACAATTCAAATTCAAAGACTCTATTGTTTATTAAATTGAAAGAATTCATGATAAAGATCGTTCATGGACTCTTTTTCCTAATGAATATAATTATTAAGAAAGAAACAAATGTTAATTTCATGGTCATTTAATGAAAAATAGTACGGGCAACAACAAGAGCAGCCTAATTAACGTGCTGTGATTTGAAAGTCTGATTATTTAGGAATTAAACAAGTTGACTTTTGTACGAAATTCAAACCATGATGAATGACTCCTGTGGCTGATGGATTTAAATATATTTAGAGTTTTAAAGGTGTTTGTACTTGTTTCATTCATTTAATGTAATATTTTGTTTAGCCGCATGTGTTATATTCTAGGATCAATTTATCAAAAAGTGTGTTTTGAATCAAAAGAGGAGACTTGCTAACCAGAAATGATGAGAGGAACTTTCTATTTTTGATTTCAACAATTAATATCAATAGGAAATACAATTCAAATTTAAGGACTCTATTGTTTATTAAATTGAATGAATTCAAGATAAAGATCGTTCATGGACTCTTTTTCCTAATGAATATAATTATTAAGAAAGAAACAAATGTTAATTTCAAGGTCATTTAATGAAAAATAGTACGGGCAACAACAAGAGCAGCCTAATTAACGTGCTGTGATTTGAAAGTCTGATTATTTAGGAATTAAACAAGTTGACTTTTGTACGAAATTCAAACCATGATGAATGACTCCTTTGGCTGATGGATTTAAATATATTTAGAGTTTTAAAGGTGTTTGTACTTGTTTCATTCATTTAATGTAATATTTTGTTTAGCCGCATGTGTTATATTCTAGGATCAATTTATCAAAAAGTGTGTTTTGAATCAAAAGAGGAGACTTGCTAACCAGAAATGATGAGAGGAACTTTCTATTTTTGACTTCAACAATTAATATCAATAGGAAATACAGTTCAAATTCAAGGACTCTATTGTTTATTAAATTGAATGAATTCATGATACAGATGGTTCATGGACTTTTTCTCATAATGAATATATTTATTAAGAAAGAAACAAAAGTTAATTTCAAGGTTATTGCATGAAAAATCGTACCAGCAACAACGAGAGCGGCCTAATTAACGTGTGGTGATTAGACAGTCTCATTATTTAGGAATTAAACCAGTAGACTTTTGTACGAAAAGCAAACCATGATGAATGACTCCTTTGGCTGATGGATTTAAATAGATTTAGAGTTTTAAAGGTGTTTGTACTTGTTTCATTCATTTAATATAATAGTTTGTTTAGCCGCATGTGTTATATTCTAGGATCAATTTATCAAAAAGTGTGTTTTGAATCAAAAGAGGAGACTTGCTAACCAGAAATGATGAGAGGAACTTTCTATTTTTGACTTCAACAATTAATATCAATAGGAAATACAGTTCAAATTCAAGGACTCTATTGTTTATTAAATTGAATGAATTCATGATACAGATCGTTCATGGACTTTTTCTCATAATGAATATATTTATTAAGAAAGAAACAAAGGTTAATTTCAAGGTTATTGCATGAAAAATCGTACCAGCAACAACGAGAGCGGCCTAATTAACGTGTGGTGATTAGACAGTCTCATTATTTAGGAATTAAACCAGTAGACTTTTGTACGAAAAGCAAACCATGATGAATGACTCCTTTGGCTGATGGATTTAACTAGGTTTAGAACTTTAAAGGTGTTTGTACTTGTTTCATTCAATTAATATAATAGTTTGTTTGGCCGCATGTGTTATATTCTATGATCAATGTATCAAAAAGTGTGTTTTGAATCAAAAGAGGAGAGTCGCTAACCAGAAATGATGAGAGGAACTTTCTATTTTTGATTTCAACAATTAATATCAATAGGAAATACAATTCAAATTCAAGGACTCTATTGTTTGCTAAATTGAATGAATTCATGATAAAGATCGTTCATGGACTCTTTTTCCTAATGAATATAATTATTAAGAAAGAAACAAATGTTAATTTCAAGGTTATTTAATGAAAAATAGTACGGGCAACAACAAGAGCAGCCTAATTAACGTGCTGTGATTTGAAAGTCTGATTATTTAGGAATTATACATGTTGACTTTTGTACGAAATTCAAACCATGATGAATGACTCCTTTGGCTGATGGATTTAAATATATTTAGAGTTTTAAAGGTGTTTGTACTTGTTTCATTCATTTAATGTAATAGTTTGTTTAGTCGTATGTGTTATATTTTAAGATCAATTTATCAAAAAGTGTGTTTTGAATCAAAAGAGGAGACTTGCTAACCAGAAATGATGAGAGGAACTTTCTATTTATTACTTTAACAATTAATATCAATAGGAAATACAATTCAAATTCAAGGACTCTATTGTTTATTAAATTGAATGAATTCATGATACAGATCGTTCATGGACTCTTTCTCATAATGAATATATTTATTAAGAAAGAAACAAAAGTTAATTTCAAGGTTATTGCATGAAAAATCGTACTAGCAACAACAAGAGTGGCCTAATTAACGTGTGGTGATTAGAAAGTCTCATTATTTAGGAATTAAACTAGTAGGCTTTTGTACGAAATGCAAACCATGATGAATGACTCCTTTGGCTGATGGATTTAAATAGGTTTAGAACTTTAAAGGTGTTTGTACTTGTTTCATTCAATTAATATAATAGTTTGTTTAGCCGCATGTGTTATATTCTATGATCAATGTATCAAAAAGTGTGTTTTGAATCAAAAGAGGAGACTTGCTAACCAGAAATGATGAGAGGAACTTTCTATTTTTGATTTCAACAATTAATATCAATAGGAAATACAATTCAAATTGAAGGACTGTATTGTTTATTAAATTGAATGAATTCATGATACAGATCGTTCATGGACTCTTTTTCCTACTGAATATAATTATTAAGAAACAAACAAATGATAATTTCAAGGTTATTTAATGAAAAATAGTACCGGCAACAACAAGAGCAGCCTAATTAACGTGCTGTGATTTGAAAGTCTGATTATTTAGGAATTACACAAGTTGACTTTTGTACGAAATTCAAACCATGATGAATGACTACTTTGGCTGATGGATTTAAATAGGTTTACAATTTTAAAGGTGTTTGTACTTGTTTCTTTCAATTAATATAATAGTTTGTTTAGCCGCATGTGTTATATTCTATGATCAATGTATCAAAAAGTGTGTGTTGAATCAAAAGAGGAGACTTGCTAACCAGAAATGATGAGAGGAACTTTCTATTTTTGATTTCAACAAATAATATCAATAGCAAATACAATTCAAATTCAGGGACTCTATTGTTTATTAAATTGAAAGAATTCATGATACAGATCGTTCATGGACTCTTTCTCACAATGAATATAATTTTTAAGAAAGAAACAAAAGTTAATTTCAAGGCTATTGCATGAAAAATAGTTCTGGCAACAACTAGAGCAACCTAATTAACGTGTGGTGATTAGAAAGTCTCATTATTTAGGAATTAAAGCAGTAGACTTTTGTACGAAATGCAAGCCATGATGAATGACTCCTTTGGCTGATGGATTTAAATAGATTTAGAGTTTTAAAGGTGTTTGTACTTGTTTCATTCATTTAATATAATAGTTTGTTTAGCCGCATGTGTTATATTCTATGATCAATGTATCAAAAAGTGTGTTTTGAATCAAAAGAGGAGACTTGCTAACCAGAAATGATGAGAGGAACTTTCTATTTTTGATTTCAACAATTAATATCAATAGGAAATACAATTCAAATTCAAGGACTCTATTGTTTATTATATTGAATGAATTCATGATAAAGATCGTTCATGGACTCTTTTTCCTAATGAATATAATTATTAAGAAAGAAACAAATGTTAATTTCAAGGTTATTTAATGAAAAATATTACCGGCAACAACAAGAGCAACCTAATTAATGTGCTGTGATTTGAATGTCTGATTATTAAGGAATGAAACAAGTTGACTTTTGTACGAAATTCAAACCATAAAGAATGACTCCTTTGGCTGACGGATTTAAATAGATTTAGAGTTTTAAAGGAGTTTGCACTTGTTTCATTCATTTAATATAATAGTTTGTTTAACCGCATGTGTTATATTCTACGATCAATGTATCAAAAAGTGTGTTTTGAATCAAAAGAGGAGACTTGCTAACCAGAAATGATGAGAGGAACTTTCTATTTTTCATTTCAACAATTAACATAAATAGGAAATACAATTCAAATTCAAGGACTCTATTGTTTATTAAATTGAATGAATTCATGATACAGATCGTTCATGGACACTTTTTCCTAATGAATATAATTATTAAGAAAGTAACAAATGTTAATTTCAAGGTTATTTAATGAAAAAAAGTACCGGCAACAACAAGAGCAACCTAATTAACGTGTGGTGATTAGAAAGTCTCATTATGTAGGAATTAAACCAGTAGACTTTTGTACGAAATGCAAACCATGATGAATGACTCCTTTGGCTGATGGATTTAAATAGGTTTAGAGTTTTAATGGTGTTTATACTTGTTTCATTCAATTAATATAATAGTTTATTTAGCTGCATGTGTTATATTCTATGATCAATGTATCAAAAATTGTGTTTTGAATCAAAAGAGGAGACTTGCTAACCAGAAATGATGAGAGGAACTTTCTATTTTTGATTTCAACAATTAATATCAATAGGAAATACAATTCAAATTCAAGGACTCTATTGTTTATTAAATTCAATGAATTCATGATACAGTCCATTCATGGACTCTTTTTCCTAATGAATATAATTATTAAGAAAGAAACAAATGTTAATTTCAAGGTTATTTAATGAAAAATAGTACCGGCAACAACAAGAGCAGCCTAATTAACGTGTGGTGATTAGAAAGTCTCATTATTTAGGAATTAAACTAGTAGGCTTTTGTACGAAATGCAAACCATGATGAATGACTCCTTTGGCTGATGGATTTAAAATAGGTTTAGAACTTTAAAGGTGTTTTGTACTTGTTTCATTCAATTAATATAATAGTTTGTTTTTAGCCGCATGTGTTATATTCTATGATCAATGTATCAAAAAGTGTGTTTTGAATCAAAAGAGGAGACTTGCTAACCAGAAATGATGGGAGGAACTTTCTATTTTTGATTTCAACAATTAATATCAATAGGAAATACAATTCAAATTCAAGGACTGTATTGTTTATTAAATTGAATGAATTCATGATACAGATCGTTCATGGACTCTTTTTCCTAATGAATATAATTATTAAGAAACAAACAAATGTTAATTTCAAGGTTATTTAATGAAAAATAGTACCGGCAACAACAAGAGCAGCCTAATTAACGTGCTGTGATTTGAAAGTCTGATTATTTAGGAATTAAACAAGTTGACTTTTGTACGAAATTCAAACCATGATGAATGACTACTTTGGCTGATGGATTTAAATAGCTTTACAGTTTTAAAGGTGTTTGTACTTGTTTCCTTCAATTAATATAATTGTTTGTTTAGCCGCATGTGTTATATTCTATGATCAATGTATCAAAAAGTGTGTTTTGAATCAAAAGAGGAGACTTGCTAAGCAGAAATGATGAGAGAAACTTTCTATTTTTGATTTCAACAATTAATATCAATAGCAAATACAATTCAAATTCAGGGACTATATTGTTTATTAAATTGAAAGAATTCATGATACAGATCGTTCATGGACTCTTTCTCACAATGAATATAATTATTAAGAAAGAAACAAAAGTTAATTTCAAGGTTATTGCATGAAAAATAGTCCTGGCAACAACTAGAGCAACCTAATTAACGTGTGGTGATTAGAAAGTCTCATTATTTAGGAATTAAACCAGTAGACTTTTGTACGAAATGCAAGCCATGATGAATGGCTCCTTTGGCTGATGGATTTAAATAGATTTAGAGTTTTAAAGGTGTTTGTACTTGTTTCATTCATTTAATATAATAGTTTGTTTAGCCGCATGTGTTATATTCTATGATCAATGTATCAAAAAGTGTGTTTTGAATCAAAAGAGGAGAGTTGCTAACCAGAAATGATGAGAGGAACTTTCGATTTTTGATTTCAACAATTAATATCAATAAGAAATACAATTCAAATTCAAGGACTCTATTGTCTATTAAATTGAATGAATTCATGATAAAGATCGTTCATGGACTCTTTTTCCTAATGAATATAATTATTAAGAAAGAAACAAATGTTAATTTCAAGGTTATTTAATGAAAAATATTACCGGCAACAACAAGAGAAACCTAATTAACGTGCTGTGATTTGAATGTCTGATTATTAAGGAATGAAACAAGTTGACTTTTGTACGAAATTCAAACCATAAAGAATGACTCCTTTGGCTGACGGATTTAAATAGATTTAGAGTTTTAAAGGAGTTTGCACTTGTTTCATTCATTTAATATAATAGTTTGTTTAACCGCATGTGTTATATTCTACGATCAATGTATCAAAAAGTGTGTTTTGAATCAAAAGAGGAGACTTGCTAACCAGAAATGATGAGAGGAACTTTCTATTTTTGATTTCAACAATTAATATCAATAGGAAATACAATTCAAATTCAAGGACTGTATTGTTTATTAAATAGAATGAATTCATGATACGTTCATGGACTCTTCTTCCTAATGAATATAATTATTAAGAAAGAAACAAATGTTAATTTCAAGGTTATTTAATGAAAAATAGTACCGGCAACAACAAGAGCAGCCTAATTAACGTGCTGTGATTTGAAAGTCTGATTATTTAGGAATTAAACAAGTTGACTTTTGTACGAAATTCAAACCATGATGAATGACTACTTTGGCTGATGGATTTAAATAGCTTTACAGTTTTAAAGGTGTTTGTACTTGTTTCCTTCAATTAATATAATTGTTTGTTTAGCCGCATGTGTTATATTCTATGATCAATGTATCAAAAAGTGTGTTTTGAATCAAAAGAGGAGACTTGCTAACCAGAAATGATGAGAGAAACTTTCTATTTTTGATTTCAACAATTAATATCAATAGCAAATACAATTCAAATTCAGGGACTATATTGTTTATTAAATTGAAAGAATTCATGATACAGATCATTCATGGACTCTTTCTCACAATGAATATAATTATTAAGAAAGAAACAAAGTTAATTTCAAGGTTATTGCATGAAAAATAGTCCTGGCAACAACTAGAGCAACCTAATTAACGTGTGGTGATTAGAAAAGTCTCATTATTTAGGAATTAAAAGCAGTAGACTTTTGTACGAAATGCAAGCCATGATGAATGACTCCTTTGGCTGATGGATTTAAATAGATTTAGAGTTTTAAAGGTGTTTGTACTTGTTTCACTCATTTAATATAATAGTTTGTTTAGCCGCATGTGTTATATTCTATGATCAATATATCAAAAAGTGTGTTTTGAATCAAAAGAGGAGAGTTGCTAACCAGAAATGATGAGAGGAACTTTCTATTTTTGATTTCAACAATTAATATCAATAGGAAATACAATTCAAATTCAAGGACTCTATTGTTTATTAAATTGAATGAATTCATGATACAGATCATTCATGGACTCTTTTTCCTAATGAATATAATTATTAAGAAAGAAACAAATGTTAATTTCAAGGTTATTTAATGAAAAATAGTACCGGCAACAACAAGAGCAGCCTAATTAACGTGTGGTGATTAGAAAGTCTCATTATTTAGGAATTAAACTAGTAGGCTTTTGTACGAAATGCAAACCATGATGAATGACTCCTTTGGCTGATGGATTTAAATAGGTTTAGAACTTTAAAGGTGTTTGTACTTATTTCATTCAATTAATATAATAGTTTGTTTGGCCGCATGTGTTATATTCTATGATCAATGTATCAAAAAGTGTGTTTTGAATCAAAAGAGGAGACTTGCTAACCAGAAATGATGGGAGGAACTTTCTATTTTTGATTTCAACAATTAATATCAATAGGAAATACAATTCAAATTCAAGGACTGTATTGTTTATTAAATTGAATGAATTCATGATACAGATCGTTCATGGACTCTTTTTCCTAATGAATATAATTATTAAGAAACAAACAAATGTTAATTTCAAGGTTATTTAATGAAAAATAGTACCGGCAACAACAAGAGCAGCCTAATTAACGTGCTGTGATTTGAAAGTCTGATTATTTAGGAATTAAACAAGTTGACTTTTGTACGAAATTCAAACCATGATGAATGACTACTTTGGCTGATGGATTTAAATAGGTTTACTGTTTTAAAGGTGTTTGTACTTGTTTCCTTCAATTAATATAATAGTTTGTTCAGCCGCATGTGTTATATATTATGATCAATGTATCAAAAAGTGTGTTTTGAATCAAAAGAAGAGACTTGCTAACCAGAAATGATGAGAGGAACTTTCTATTTTTGATTTCAACAATTAATATCAATAGCAAATACAATTCAAATTCAGGGACTATATTGTTTATTAAATTGAAAGAATTCATGATACAGATCGTTCATGGACTCTTTCTCACAATGAATATAATTATTAAGAAAGAAACAAAAGTTAATTTCAAGGTTATTGCATGAAAAATAGTCCTGGCAACAACTAGAGCAACCTAATTAACGTGTGGTGATTAGAAAGTCTCATTATTTAGGAATTAAACCAGTAGACTTTTGTACGAAATGCAAACCATGATGAATGACTCCTTTGGCTGATGGATTTAAATAGGTTTAGAGTTTTAAAGGTGTTTGTACTTGTTTCATTCAATTAATATAATAGTTTATTTAGCTGCATGTGTTATATTCTATGATCAATGTATCAAAAAGTGTGTTTTGAATCAAAAGAGGAGACTTGCTAACTAGAAATGATGAGAGGAACTTTCTATTTTTGATTTCAACAATTAATATCAATAGGAAATACAATTCAAATTCAAGGACTCTATTGTTTATTAAATTCAATGAATTCATGATACAGATCATTCATGGACTCTTTTTCCTAATGAATATAATTATTAAGAAAGAAACAAATGTTAATTTCAAGGTTATTTAATGAAAAATAGTACCGGCAACAACAAGAGCAGCCTAATTAACGTGTGGTGATTAGAAAGTCTCATTATTTAGGAATTAAACTAGTAGGCTTTTGTACGAAATGCAAACCATGATGAATGACTCCTTTGGCTGATGGATTTAAATAGGTTTAGAACTTTAAAGGTGTTTGTACTTGTTTCATTCAATTAATATAATAGTTTGTTTAGCCGCATGTGTTATATTCTATGATCAATGTATCAAAAAGTGTGTTTTGAATCAAAAGAGGAGACTTGCTAACCAGAAATGATGGGAGGAACTTTCTATTTTTGATTTCAACAATTAATATCAATAGGAAATACAATTCAAATTCAAGGACTGTATTGTTTATTAAATTGAATGAATTCATGATACAGATCGTTCATGGACTCTTTTTCCTAATGAATATAATTATTAAGAAAGTAACAAATGTTAATTTCAAGGTTATTTAATGAAAAATAGTACCGGCAACAACAAGAGCAGCCTAATTAACGTGCTGTGATTTGAAAGTCTGATTATTTAGGAATTAAACAAGTTGACTTTTGTACGAAATTCAAACCATGATGAATGACTACTTTGGCTGATGGATTTAAATAGCTTTACAGTTTTAAAGGTGTTTGTACTTGTTTCCTTCAATTAATATAATTGTTTGTTTAGCCGCATGTGTTATATTCTATGATCAATGTATCAAAAAGTGTGTTTTGAATCAAAAGAGGAGACTTGCTAACCAGAAATGATGAGAGAAACTTTCTATTTTTGATTTCAACAATTAATATCAATAGCAAATACAATTCAAATTCAGGGACTATATTGTTTATTAAATTGAAAGAATTCATGATACAGATCGTTCATGGACTCTTTTCTCACAATGAATATAATTATTAAGAAAGAAACAAAAGTTAATTTCAAGGTTATTGCATGAAAAATAGTACCCTGGGCAACAACTAGAGCAACCTAATTAACGTGTGGTGATTAGAAAGTCTCATTATTTAGGAATTAAACCAGTAGACTTTTGTACGAAATGCAAGCATGATGATGAATGGCTCCTTTGGCTGATGGATTTAAATAGATTTAGAGTTTTAAAGGTGTTTGTACTTGTTTCATTCATTTAATATAATAGTTTGTTTAGCCGCATGTGTTATATTCTATGATCAATGTATCAAAAAGTGTGTTTTGAATCAAAAGAGGAGAGTTGCTAACCAGAAATGATGAGAGGAACTTTCTATTTTTGATTTCAACAATTAATATCAATAAGAAATACAATTCAAATTCAAAGACTCTATTGTCTATTAAATTGAATGAATTCATGATAAAGATCGTTCATGGACTCTTTTTCCTAATGAATATAATTATTAAGAAAGAAACAAATGTTAATTTCAAGGTTATTTAATGAAAAATATTACCGGGCAACAACAAGAGAAACCTAATTAACGTGTGCTGTGATTTGAATGTCTGATTATTTAAGGAATGAAACAAGTTGACTTTTGTACGAAATTCAAACCATAAAGAATGACTCCTTTGGCTGACGGATTTAAATAGAGATTTAGAGTTTTAAAGGAGTTTGCACTTGTTTCATTCATTTAATATAATAGTTTGTTTAACCGCATGTGTTATATATTCTACGATCAATGTATCAAAAAGTGTGTTTTGAATCAAAAGAGGAGACTTGCTAACCAGAAATGATGAGAGGAACTTTCTATTTTTTGATTTCAACAATTAATATCAATAGGAAATACAATTCAAATTCAAGGACTGTATTGTTTATTAAATAGAATGAATTCATGATACGTTCATGGACTCTTCTTCCTAATGAATATAATTATTAAGAAAGAAACAAAATGTTAATTTCAAGGTTATTTAATGAAAAAATAGTACCGGCAACAACAACAAGAGCAGCCTAATTAAACGTGCTGTGATTTGAAAGTCTGATTATTTAGGAATTAAACAAGTTGACTTTTGTACGAAATTCAAACCATGATGAATGACTACTTTGGCTGATGGATTTAAATAGCTTTACAGTTTTAAAGGTGTTTGTACTTGTTTCCTTCAATTAATATAATTGTTTGTTTAGCCGCATGTGTTATATTCTATGATCAATATATCAAAAAGTGTGTTTTGAATCAAAAGAGGAGAGTTGCTAACCAGAAATGATGAGAGGAACTTTCTATTTTTGATTTCAACAATTAATATCAATAGGAAATACAATTCAAATTCAAGGACTCTATTGTTTATTAAATTGAATGAATTCATGATACAGATCATTCATGGACTCTTTTTCCTAATGAATATAATTATTAAGAAAGAAACAAATGTTAATTTCAAGGTTATTTAATGAAAAATAGTACCGGCAACAACAAGAGCAGCCTAATTAACGTGTGGTGATTAGAAAGTCTCATTATTTAGGAATTAAACTAGTAGGCTTTTGTACGAAATGCAAACCATGATGAATGACTCCTTTGGCTGATGGATTTAAATACGTTTAGAACTTTAAAGGTGTTTGTACTTATTTCATTCAATTAATATAATAGTTTGTTTGGCCGCATGTGTTATATTCTATGATCAATGTATCAAAAAGTGTGTTTTGAATCAAAAGAGGAGACTTGCTAACCAGAAATGATGGGAGGAACTTTCTATTTTTGATTTCAACAATTATTAATATCAATAGGAAATACAATTCAAATTCAAGGACTGTATTGTTTATTAAATTGAATGAATTCATGATACAGATCGTTCATGGACTCTTTTTCCTAATGAATATAATTATTAAGAAACAAACAAATGTTAATTTCAAGGTTATTTAATGAAAAATAGTACCGGCAACAACAACAAGAGCAGCCTAATTAACGTGCTGTGATTTGAAAGTCTGATTATTTAGGAATTAAACAAGTTGACTTTTGTACGAAATTCAAACCATGATGAATGACTACTTTGGCTGATGGATTTAAATAGGTTTACTGTTTTAAAGGTGTTTGTACTTGTTTCCTTCAATTAATATAATAGTTTGTTTAGCTGCATGTGTTATATATTATGATCAATGTATCAAAAAGTGTGTTTTGAATCAAAAGAGGAGACTTGCTAACCAGAAATGATGAGAGGAACTTTCTATTTTTGATTTCAACAATTAATATCAATAGCAAATACAATTCAAATTCAGGGACTATATTGTTTATTAAATTGAAAGAATTCATGATACAGATCGTTCATGGACTCTTTCTCACAATGAATATAATTATTAAGAAAGAAACAAAAGTTAATTTCAAGGTTATTGCATGAAAAATAGTCCTGGCAACAACTAGAGCAACCTAATTAACGTGTGGTGATTAGAAAGTCTCATTATTTAGGAATTAAACCAGTAGACTTTTGTACGAAATGCAAGCCATGATGAATGGCTCCTGTGGCTGATGGATTTAAATAGATTTAGAGTTTTAAAGGTGTTTGTACTTGTTTCATTCATTTAATATAATAGTTTGTTTAGCCGCATGTGTTATATTCTATGATCAATGTATCAAAAAGTGTGTTTTCAATCAAAAGAGGAGAGTTGCTAACCAGAAATGATGAGAGGAACTTTCTATTTTTGATTTCAACAATTAATATCAATAAGAAATACAATTCAAATTCAAGGACTCTATTGTCTATTAAATTGAATGAATTCATGATAAAGATCGTTCATGGACTCTTTTTCCTAATGAATATAATTATTAAGAAAGAAACAAATGTTAATTTCAAGGTTATTTAATGAAAAATATTACCGGCAACAACAAGAGAAACCTAATTAACGTGCTGTGATTTGAATGTCTGATTATTAAGGAATGAAACAAGTTGACTTTTGTACGAAATTCAAACCATAAAGAATGACTCCTTTGGCTGACGGATTTAAATAGATTTAGAGTTTTAAAGGAGTTTGTACTTGTTTCATTCATTTAATATAATAGTTTGTTGTTTAACCGCATGTGTTATATTCTACGATCAATGTATCAAAAAGTGTGTTTTGAATCAAAAGAGGAGACTTGCTAACCAGAAATGATGAGAGGAACTTTCTATTTTTGATTTCAACAATTAATATCAATAGGAAATACAATTCAAATTCAAGGACTCTATTGTTTATTAAATTGAAAGAATTCATGATACAGATCGTTCATGGACTCTTTTTCCTAATGAATATAATTATTAAGAAAGAAACAAAAGTTAATTTCAAGGTTATTGCATGAAAAATCGTACCAGCAACAACAAGAGCGGCTTAATTAACGTGTGGTGATTAGAAAGTCTCATTATTTAGGAATTAAACTAGTAGGCTTTTGTACGAAATGCAAACCATGATGAATGACTCCTTTGGCTGATGGATTTAAATAGGTTTAGAACTTTAAAGGTGTTTGTACTTGTTTCATTCAATTAATATAATAGTTTGTTTGGCCGCATGTGTTATATTCTATGATCAATGTATCAAAAAGTGTGTTTTGAATCAAAAGAGGAGAGTCGCTAACCAGAAATGATGAGAGGAACTTTCTATTTTTGATTTCAACAATTAATATCAATAGGAAATACAATTCAAATTCAAGGAGTCTATTGTTTATTAAATTGAATGAATTCATGATAAAGATCGTTCATGGACTCTTTTTCCTAATGAATATAATTATTAAGAAAGAAACAAATGTTAATTTCAAGGTTATCTAATGAAAAATAGTACCGGCAACAACAAGAGAAACCTAATTAACGTGCTGTGATTTGAATGTCTGATTATTAAGGAATGAAACAAGTTGACTTTTGTACGAAATTCAAACCATAAAGAATGACTCCTTTGGCAGACGGATTTAAATAGATTTAGAGTTTTAAAGGTGTTTGCACTTGTTTCATTCATTTAATATAATAGTTTGTTTCGCTGCAAGTGTTATATTCTATGATCAATGTATCAAAAAGTGTGTTTTGAATCAAAAGAGGAGACTTGCTGACCAGAAATGATGAGAGGAACTTTCTATTTTTTATTTCAACAATTAATATCAATAGGAAATACAATTCAAATTCAAGGACTCTATTGTTTATTAAATTGAATGAATTCATGATACAGATCGTTCATGGACTCTTTTTCCTAATGAATATAATTATTAAGAAAGAAACAAATGTTAATTTCAAGGTTATTTAATGAAAAATAGCACCGGCAACAACAAGAGCAGCCTAATTAACATGTGGTGATTAGAAAGTCTCATTATTGAGGAATTAAACTAGTAGGCTTTTGTACGAAATGCAAACCATGATGAATGACTCCTTTGGCTGATGGATTTAAATAGGTTTAGAACTTTAAAGGTGTTTGTACTTGTTTCATTCAATTAATATAATAGTTTGTTTAGCTGCATGTGTTATATTCTATGATCAATGTATCAAAAAGTGTGTTTTGAATCAAAAGAGGAGACTTGCTAACCAGAAATGATGAGAGGAACTTTCTATTTTTTATTTCAACAATTAATATCAATAGCAAATACAATTCAAATTCAGGGACTCTATTGTTTATTAAATTGAAAGAATTCATGATACAGATCGTTCATGGACACTTTCTCAAAATGAATATAATTATTAAGAATGAAACAAAAGTTAATTTCAAGGTTATTGCATGAAAAATAGTCCTGGCAACAACTAGAGCAACCTAATTAACGTGTGGTGATTAGAAAGTCTCATTATTTAGGAATTAAACCAGTAGACTTTTGTACGAAATACAAACCATGATGAATGACTAATTTGGCTAATGGATTTAAATAGATTTAGAGTTTTAAAGGTGTTTGTACTTGTTTCATTCATTTAATATAATAGTTTGTTTAGCCGCATGTGTTATATTCTATGATCAATGTATCAAAAAGTGTGTTTTGAATCAAAAGAGGAGAGTTGCTAACCAGAAATGATGAGAGGAACTTTCTATTTTTGATTTCAACAATTAATATCAATAGGAAATACAATTCAAATTCAAGGACTCTATTGTTTATTAAATTGAATGAATTCATGATAAAGATCATTCTTGGACTCTTTTTCCTAATGAATATAATTATTAAGAAAGAAACAAATGTTAATTTCAAGGTTATTTAATGAAAAATAGTACCCGCAACAACAAGAGCAACCTAATTAACGTGCTGTGATTTGAATGTCTGATTATTTAGGAATTATACAAGTTGACTTTTGTACGAAATTCAAACCAAGATGAATGACTCCTTTGGCTGATGGATTTAAATATATTTAGAGTTTTAAAGGTGTTTGTACTTGTTTCATTCATTTAATGTAATAGTTTGTTTAGCCGCATGTGTTATATTCTAGGATCAATTTATCAAAAAGTGTGTTTTGAATCAAAAGAGGAGACTTGCTAACCAGAAATGATGAGAGGAACTTTCTATTTTTGACTTCAACAATTAATATCAATAGGAAATACAATTCAAATTCAAGGACTCTATTGTTTATTAAATTGAATGAATTCATGATACAGATCATTCATGGACTCTTTCTCATAATGAATATATTTATTAAGAAAGAAACAAAAGTTAATTTCAAGGTTATTGCATGAAAAATCGTACCAGCAACAACAAGAGCGGCCTAATTAACGTGTGGTGATTAGAAAGTCTCATTATTTAGGAATTAAACCAGTAGACTTTTGTACGAAATGCAAACCATGATGAATGACTCCTTTGGCTAATGGATTTAAATAGATTTAGAGTTTTAAAGGTGTTTGTACTTGTTTCATTCATTTAATATAATAGTTTGTTTAGCCGCATGTGTTATATTCTATGATCAATGTATCAAAAAGTGTGTTTTGAATCAAAAGAGGAGAGTCGCTAACCAGAAATGATGAGAGGAACTTTCTATTTTTGATTTCAACAATTAATATCAATAGGAAATACAATTCAAATTCAAGGAGTCTATTGTTTATTAAATTGAATGAATTCATGATAAAAGATCGTTCATGGACTCTTTTTCCTAATGAATATAATTATTAAGAAAGAAACAAATGTTAATTTCAAGGTTATCTAATGAAAAATAGTACCGGCAACAACAAGAGAAACCTAATTAACGTGCTGTGATTTGAATGTCTGATTATTAAGGAATGAAACAAGTTGACTTTTGTACGAAATTCAAACCATAAAGAATGACTCCTTTGGCAGACGGATTTAAATAGATTTAGAGTTTTAAAGGTGTTTGCACTTGTTTCATTCATTTAATATAATAGTTTGTTTCGCTGCAAGTGTTATATTCTATGATCAATGTATCAAAAAGTGTGTTTTGAATCAAAAGAGGAGACTTGCTGACCAGAAATGATGAGAGGAACTTTCTATTTTTTTATTTTTCAACAATTAATATCAATAGGAAATACAATTCAAATTCAAGGACTCTATTGTTTATTAAATTGAATGAATTCATGATACAGATCGTTCATGGACTCTTTTTCCTAATGAATATAATTATTAAGAAAGAAACAAATGTTAATTTCAAGGTTATTTAATGAAAAATAGCACCGGCAACAACAAGAGCAGCCTAATTAACATGTGTGATTTAGAAAGTCTCATTATTGAGGAATTAAACTAGTAGGCTTTTGTACGAAATGCAAACCATGATGAATGACTCCTTTGGCTGATGGATTTAAATAGGTTTAGAACTTTAAAGGTGTTTGTACTTGTTTCATTCAATTAATATAATAGTTTGTTTAGCTGCATGTGTTATATTCTATGATCAATGTATCAAAAAGTGTGTTTTGAATCAAAAGAGGAGACTTGCTAACCAGAAATGATGAGAGGAACTTTCTATTTTTTATTTCAACAATTAATATCAATAGCAAATACAATTCAAATTCAGGGACTCTATTGTTTATTAAATTGAAAGAATTCATGATACAGATCGTTCATGGACACTTTTTCAAAATGAATATAATTATTAAGAATGAAACAAAAGTTAATTTCAAGGTTATTGCATGAAAAATAGTCCCTGGCAACAACTAGAGCAACCTAATTAACGTGTGGTGATTAGAAAGTCTCATTATTTAGGAATTAAACCAGTAGACTTTTGTACGAAATGCAAACCATGATGAATGACTAATTTGGCTAATGGATTTAAATAGATTTAGAGTTTTAAAGGTGTTTGTACTTGTTTCATTCATTTAATATAATAGTTTGTTTAGCCGCATGTGTTATATTCTATGATCAATGTATCAAAAAGTGTGTTTTGAATCAAAAGAGGAGAGTTGCTAACCAGAAATGATGAGAGGAACTTTCTATTTTTGATTTCAACAATTAATATCAATAGGAAATACAATTCAAATTCAAGGACTCTATTGTTTATTAAATTGAATGAATTCATGATAAAGATCATTCTTGGACTCTTTTTCCTAATGAATATAATTATTAAGAAAGAAACAAATGTTAATTTCAAGGTTATTTAATGAAAAATAGTACCCCGCAACAACAAGAGCAACCTAATTAACGTGCTGTGATTTGAATGTCTGATTATTTAGGAATTATACAAGTTGACTTTTGTACGAAATTCAAACCAAGATGAATGACTCCTTTGGCTGATGGATTTAAATATATTTAGAGTTTTAAAGGTGTTTGTACTTGTTTCATTCATTTAATGTAATAGTTTGTTTAGCCGCATGTGTTATATTCTAGGATCAATTTATCAAAAAGTGTGTTTTTGAATCAAAAGAGGAGACTTGCTAACCAGAAATGATGAGAGGAACTTTCTATTTTTGACTTCAACAATTAATATCAATAGGAAATACAATTCAAATTCAAGGACTCTATTGTTTATTAAATTGAAATGAATTCATGATACAGATCATTCATGGACTCTTTCTCATAATGAATATATTTATTTATTAAGAAAGAAACAAAAGTTAATTTCAAGGTTATTGCATGAAAAATCGTACCAGCAACAACAAGAGTGGCCTAATTAACGTGTGGTGATTAGAAAGTCTCATTATTTAGGAATTAAAACAAGTTAGACTTTTGTACGAAATGCAAACCATGATGAATGACTCCTTTGGCTGATGGATTTAAATAGATTTAGGGTTTTAAAGGTGTTTGTACTTGTTTCATTCATTTAATATAATAGTTTGTTTAGCCGCATGTGTTATATTCTATGATCAATGTATCAAAAAGTGTGATTTGAATCAAAAGAGGAGAGTCGCTAACCAGAAATGATGAGAGGAACTTTCTATTTTTGATTTCAACAATTAATATCAATAGGAAATACAATTCAAATTCAAGGACTCTATTGTTTATTAAATTGAATGAATTCATGATACAGATCGTTCATGGACTCTTTTTCCTAATGAATATAATTATTAAGAAAGAAACAAAATGTTAATTTCAAGGTTATTTAATGAAAAATATTACCGGCAACAACAAGAGAAACCTAATTAACGTGCTGTGATTTGAATGTCTGATTATTAAGGAATGAAAACAAGTTGACTTTTGTACGAAATTCAAACCATAAAGAATGACTCCTTTGGCAGACGGATTTAAATAGATTTAGAGTTTTAAAGGTGTGTTTGCACTTGTTTCATTCATTTAATATAATAGTTTGTTTCGCTGCAAGTGTTATATTCTATGATCAATGTATCAAAAAGTGTGTTTTGAATCAAAAGAGGAGACTTGCTGACCAGAAATGATGAGAGGAACTTTCTATTTTTTTATTTCAACAATTAATATCAATAGGAAATACAATTCAAATTCAAGGACTCTATTGTTTATTAAATTGAATGAATTCATGATACAGATCGTTCATGGACTCTTTTTCCTAATGAATATAATTATTAAGAAAGAAACAAATGTTAATTTCAAGGTTATTTAATGAAAAATAGCACCGGCAACAACAAGAGCAGCCTAATTAACATGTGGTGATTAGAAAGTCTCATTATTGAGGAATTAAACTAGTAGGCTTTTGTACGAAATGCAAACCATGATGAATGACTCCTTTGGCTGATGGATTTAAATAGGTTTAGAACTTTAAAGGTGTTTGTACTTGTTTCATTCAATTAATATAATAGTTTGTTTAGCTGCATGTGTTATATTCTATGATCAATGTATCAAAAAGTGTGTTTTGAATCAAAAGAGGAGACTTGCTAACCAGAAATGATGAGAGGAACTTTCTATTTTTTATTTCAACAATTAATATCAATAGCAAATACAATTCAAATTCAGGGACTCTATTGTTTATTAAATTGAAAGAATTCATGATACAGATCGTTCATGGACACTTTCTCAAAATGAATATAATTATTAAGAATGAAACAAAAGTTAATTTCAAGGTTATTGCATGAAAAATAGTCCTGGCAACAACTAGAGCAACCTAATTAACGTGTGGTGATTTTAAAAGTCTCATTATTTAGGAATTAAACCAGTAGACTTTTGTACGAAATACAAACCATGATGAATGACTAATTTGGCTAATGGATTTAAATAGATTTAGAGTTTTAAAGGTGTTTGTACTTGTTTCATTCATTTAATATAATAGTTTGTTTAGCCGCATGTGTTATATTTCTATGATCAATGTATCAAAAAGTGTGTTTTGAATCAAAAGAGGAGAGTTGCTAACCAGAAATGATGAGAGGAACTTTCTATTTTTGATTTCAACAATTAATATCAATAGGAAATACAATTCAAATTCAAGGACTCTATTGTTTATTAAATTGAATGAATTCATGATAAAGATCATTCTTGGACTCTTTTTCCTAATGAATATAATTATTAAGAAAGAAACAAATGTTAATTTCAAGGTTATTTAATGAAAAATAGTACCCGCAACAACAAGAGCAACCTAATTAACGTGCTGTGATGATTTGAATGTCTGATTATTTAGGAATTATACAAGTTGACTTTTGTACGAAATTCAAACCAAGATGAATGACTCCTTTGGCTGATGGATTTAAATATATTTAGAGTTTTAAAAGGTGTTTGTACTTGTTTCATTCATTTAATGTAATAGTTTGTTTAGCCGCATGTGTTATATTCTAGGATCAATTTATCAAAAAGTGTGTTTTTTGAATCAAAAGAGGAGACTTGCTAACCAGAAATGATGAGAGGAACTTTCTATTTTTGACTTCAACAATTTAATATCAATAGGAAATACAATTCAAATTCAAGGACTCTATTGTTTATTAAATTGAATGAATTCATGATACAGATCATTCATGGACTCTTTCTCATAATGAATATATTTATTAAGAAAGAAACAAAAGTTAATTTCAAGGTTATTGCATGAAAAATCGTACCAGCAACAACAAGAGTGGCCTAATTAACGTGTGGTGATTAGAAAGTCTCATTATTTAGGAATTAAAGCAGTAGACTTTTGTACGAAATGCAAACCATGATGAATGACTCCTTTGGCTGATGGATTTAAATAGATTTAGGGTTTTAAAGGTGTTTGTACTTGTTTCATTCATTTAATATAATAGTTTGTTTAGCCGCATGTGTTATATTCTATGATCAATGTATCAAAAAGTGTGATTTGAATCAAAAGAGGAGAGTCGCTAACCAGAAATGATGAGAGGAACTTTCTATTTTTGATTTCAACAATTAATATCAATAGGAAATACAATTCAAATTCAAGGAGTCTATTGTTTATTAAATTGAATGAATTCATGATAAATATCGTTCATGGACTCTTTTTCCTAATGAATATAATTATTAAGAAAGAAACAAATGTTAATTTCAAGGTTATCTAATGAAAAAAGTAGTACCAACAACAACAAGAGAAACCTAATTAACGTGCTGTGATTTGAATGTCTGATTATTAAGTAATGAAACAAGTTGACTTTTGTACGAAATTCAAACCATAAAGAATGACTCCTTTGGCTGACGGATTTAAATAGATTTAGAGTTTTAAAGGTGTTTGCACTTGTTTCATTCATTTAATATAATAGTTTGTTTAGCTGCAAGTGTTATATTCTATGATCAATGTATCAAAAAGTGTGTTTTGAATCAAAAGAGGAGACTTGCTGACCAGAAATGATGAGAGGAACTTTCTATTTTTTATTTCAACAATTAATATCAATAGGAAATACAATTCAAATTCAAGGACTCTATTGTTTATTAAATTGAATGAATTCATGATACAGATCGTTCATGGACTCTTTTTCCTAATGAATATAATTATTAAGAAAGAAACAAATGTTAATTTCAAGGTTATTTAATGAAAAATATTACCGGCAACAACAAGAGAAACCTAATTAACGTGCTGTGATTTGAATGTCTGATTATTAAGGAATGAAAAAACAAGTTGACTTTTGTACGAAATTCAAACCATAAAGAATGACTCCTTTGGCTGACGGATTTAAATAGATTTAGAGTTTTAAAGGAGTTTGCACTTGTTTCATTCATTTAATATAATAGTTTGTTTAACCGCATGTGTTATATTCTACGATCAATGTATCAAAAAGTGTGTTTTGAATCAAAAGAGGAGACTTGCTAACCAGAAATGATGAGAGGAACTTTCTATTTTTGATTTCAACAATTAATATCAATAGGAAATACAATTCAAATTCAAGGACTCTATTGTTTATTAAATTGAAAGAATTCATGATACAGATCGTTCATGGACTCTTTTTCCTAATGAATATAATTATTAAGAAAGAAACAAAAGTTAATTTCAAGGTTATTGCATGAAAAATCGTACCAGCAACAACAACAGCGGCCTAATTAACGTGTGGTGATTAGAAAGTCTCATTATTTAGGAATTAAACTAGTAGGCTTTTGTACGAAATGCAAACCATGATGAATGACTCCTTTGGCTGATGGATTTAAATAGGTTTAGAACTTTAAAGGTGTTTGTACTTGTTTCATTCAATTAATATAATAGTTTGTTTGGCCGCATGTGTTATATTCTACGATCAATGTATCAAAAAGTGTGTTTTGAATCAAAAGAGGAGAGTTGCTAACCAGAAATGATGAGAGGAACTTTCTATTTTTGATTTCAACAATTAATATCAATAAGAAATACAATTCAAATTCAAAGACTCTATTGTCTATTAAATTGAAAGAATTCATGATACAGATCGTTCATGGACTCTTTTTCCTAATGAATATAATTATTAAGAAAGAAACAAAAGTTAATTTCAAGGTTATTGCATGAAAAATCGTACCAGCAACAACAAGAGCGGCCTAATTAACGTGTGGTGATTAGAAAGTCTCATTATTTAGGAATTAAACCAGTAGACTTTTGTACGAAATGCAAACCATGATGAATGACTCCTTTGGCTAATGGATTTAAATAGATTTAGAGTTTTAAAGGTGTTTGTACTTGTTTCATTCATTTAATATAATAGTTTGTTTAGCCGCATGTGTTATATTCTATGATCAATGTATCAAAAAGTGTGTTTTGAATCAAAAGAGGAGAGTCGCTAACCAGAAATGATGAGAGGAACTTTCTATTTTTGATTTCAACAATTAATATCAATAGGAAATACAATTCAAATTCAAGGAGTCTATTGTTTATTAAATTGAATGAATTCATGATAAAGATCGTTCATGGACTCTTTTTCCTAATGAATATAATTATTAAGAAAGAAACAAATGTTAATTTCAAGGTTATCTAATGAAAAATATAGTACCGGCAACAACAAGAGAAACCTAATTAACGTGCTGTGATTTGAAATGTCTGATTATTAAGGAATGAAACAAAGTTGACTTTTGTACGAAATTCAAACCATAAAGAATGACTCCTTTGGCAGACGGATTTAAATAGATTTAGAGTTTTAAAGGTGTTTGCACTTGTTTCATTCATTTAATATAATAGTTTGTTTCGCTGCAAGTGTTATATTCTATGATCAATGTATCAAAAAGTGTGTTTTGAATCAAAAGAGGAGACTTGCTGACCAGAAATGATGAGAGGAACTTTCTATTTTTTATTTCAACAATTAATATCAATAGGAAATACAATTCAAATTCAAGGACTCTATTGTTTATTAAATTGAATGAATTCATGATACAGATCGTTCATGGACTCTTTTTCCTAATGAATATAATTATTAAGAAAGAAACAAATGTTAATTTCAAGGTTATTTAATGAAAAATAGCACCGGGCAACAACAAGAGCAGCCTAATTAACATGTGGTGATTAGAAAGTCTCATTATTGAGGAATTAAACTAGTAGGCTTTTGTACGAAATGCAAACCATGATGAATGACTCCTTTGGCTGATGGATTTAAATAGGTTTAGAACTTTAAAGGTGTTTTGTACTTGTTTCATTCAATTAATATAATAGTTTGTTTAGCTGCATGTGTTATATTCTATGATCAATGTATCAAAAAGTGTGTTTTGAATCAAAAGAGGAGACTTGCTAACCAGAAATGATGAGAGGAACTTTCTATTTTTTATTTCAACAATTAATATCAATAGCAAATACAATTCAAATTCAGGGACTCTATTGTTTATTAAATTGAAAGAATTCATGATACAGATCGTTCATGGACACTTTCTCAAAATGAATATAATTATTAAGAATGAAACAAAAGTTAATTTCAAGGTTATTGCATGAAAAATAGTCCTGGCAACAACAACTAGAGCAACCTAATTAACGTGTGGTGATTAGAAAGTCTCATTATTTAGGAATTAAACCAGTAGACTTTTGTACGAAATGCAAACCATGATGAATGACTAATTTGGCTAATGGATTTAAATAGATTTAGAGTTTTAAAGGTGTTTGTACTTGTTTCATTCATTTAATATAATAGTTTGTTTAGCCGCATGTGTTATATTCTATGATCAATGTATCAAAAAGTGTGTTTTGAATCAAAAGAGGAGAGTTGCTAACCAGAAATGATGAGAGGAACTTTCTATTTTTGATTTCAACAATTAATATCAATAGGAAATACAATTCAAATTCAAGGACTCTATTGTTTATTAAATTGAATGAATTCATGATAAAGATCATTCTTGGACTCTTTTTCCTAATGAATATAATTATTAAGAAAGAAACAAATGTTAATTTCAAGGTTATTTAATGAAAAATAGTACCCGCAACAACAAGAGCAACCTAATTAACGTGCTGTGATTTGAATGTCTGATTATTTAGGAATTATACAAGTTGACTTTTGTACGAAATTCAAACCAAGATGAATGACTCCTTTGGCTGATGGATTTAAATATATTTAGAGTTTTTAAAGGGTGTTTGTACTTGTTTCATTCATTTAATGTAATAGTTTGTTTTAGCCGCATGTGTTATATTCTAGGATCAATTTATCAAAAAGTGTGTTTTTTTGATCAAAAGAGGAGACTTGCTAACCAGAAATGATGAGAGGAACTTTCTATTTTTGACTTCAACAATTAATATCAATAGGAAATACAATTCAAATTCAAGGACTCTATTGTTTATTAAATTGAATGAATTCATGATACAGATCATTCATGGACTCTTTCTCATAATGAATATATTTATTAAGAAAGAAACAAAAGTTAATTTCAAGGTTATTGCATGAAAAATCGTACCAGCAACAACAAGAGTGGCCCTAATTAACGTGTGGTGATTATTAGAAAGTCTCATTATTTAGGAATTAAAGCAGTAGTAGACTTTTGTACGAAATGCAAACCATGATGAATGACTCCTTTGGCTGATGGATTTAAATAGATTTAGGGTTTTAAAGGTGTTTGTACTTGTTTCATTCATTTAATATAATAGTTTGTTTAGCCGCATGTGTTATATTCTATGATCAATGTATCAAAAAGTGTGATTTGAATCAAAAGAGGAGAGTCGCTAACCAGAAATGATGAGAGGAACTTTCTATTTTTGATTTCAACAATTAATATCAATAGGAAATACAATTCAAATTCAAGGACTCTATTGTTTATTAAATTGAATGAATTCATGATACAGATCGTTCATGGACTCTTTTTCCTAATGAATATAATTATTAAGAAAGAAACAAATGTTAATTTCAAGGTTATTTAATGAAAAATATTACCGGCAACAACAAGAGAAACCTAATTAACGTGCTGTGATTTGAATGTCTGATTATTAAGGAATGAAACAAGTTGACTTTTGTACGAAATTCAAACCATAAAGAATGACTCCTTTGGCTGACGGATTTAAATAGATTTAGAGTTTTAAAGGAGTTTTGCACTTGTTTCATTCATTTAATATAATAGTTTGTTTAACCGCATGTGTTATATTCTACGATCAATGTATCAAAAAGTGTGTTTTGAATCAAAAGAGGAGACTTGCTAACCAGAAATGATGAGAGGAACTTTCTATTTTTGATTTCAACAATTAATATCAATAGGAAATACAATTCAAATTCAAGGACTCTATTGTTTATTAAATTGAAAGAATTCATGATACAGATCGTTCATGGACTCTTTTTCCTAATGAATATAATTATTAAGAAAGAAACAAAAGTTAATTTCAAGGTTATTGCATGAAAAATCGTACCAGCAACAACAACAGCGGCCTAATTAACGTGTGGTGATTAGAAAGTCTCATTATTTAGGAATTAAACTAGTAGGCTTTTGTACGAAATGCAAACCATGATGAATGACTCCTTTGGCTGATGGATTTAAATAGGTTTAGAACTTTAAAGGTGTTTGTACTTGTTTCATTCAATTAATATAATAGTTTTTTGTTTGGCCGCATGTGTTATATTTCTACGATCAATGTATCAAAAAGTGTGTTTTGAATCAAAAGAGGAGAGTTGCTAACCAGAAATGATGAGAGGAACTTTCTATTTTTGATTTCAACAATTAATATCAATAAGAAATACAATTCAAATTCAAAGACTCTATTGTCTATTAAATTGAAAGAATTCATGATACAGATCGTTCATGGACTCTTTTTCCTAATGAATATAATTATTAAGAAAGAAACAAAAGTTAATTTCAAGGTTATTGCATGAAAAATCGTACCAGCAACAACAAGAGCGGCCTAATTAACGTGTGGTGATTAGAAAGTCTCATTATTTAGGAATTAAACCAGTAGACTTTTGTACGAAATGCAAACCATGATGAATGACTCCTTTGGCTAATGGATTTAAATAGATTTAGAGTTTTAAAGGTGTTTGTACTTGTTTCATTCATTTAATATAATAGTTTGTTTAGCCGCATGTGTTATATATTCTATGATCAATGTATCAAAAAGTGTGTTTTGAATCAAAAGAGGAGAGTCGCTAACCAGAAATGATGAGAGGAACTTTCTATTTTTGATTTCAACAATTAATATCAATAGGAAATACAATTCAAATTCAAGGAGTCTATTGTTTATTAAATTGAATGAATTCATGATAAAGATCGTTCATGGACTCTTTTTCCTAATGAATATAATTATTAAAGAAAGAAACAAATGTTAATTTCAAGGTTATCTAATGAAAAAATAGTACCGGCAAACAACAAGAGAAACCTAATTAACGTGCTGTGATTTGAATGTCTGATTATTAAGGAATGAAACAAGTTGACTTTTGTACGAAATTCAAACCATAAAGAATGACTCCTTTTGGCAGACGGATTTAAATAGATTTAGAGTTTTAAAGGTGTTTGCACTTGTTTCATTCATTTAATATAATAGTTTGTTTCGCTGCAAGTGTTATATTATTCTATGATCAATGTATCAAAAAGTGTGTTTTGAAATCAAAAGAGGAGACTTGCTGACCAGAAATGATGAGAGGAACTTTCTATTTTTTATTTCAACAATTAATATCAATAGGAAATACAATTCAAATTCAAGGACTCTATTGTTTATTAAAATGAATGAATTCATGATACAGATCGTTCATGGACTCTTTTTCCTAATGAATATAATTATTAAGAAAGAAACAAATGTTAATTTCAAGGTTATTTAATGAAAAATAGCACCGGCAACAACAAGAGCAGCCTAATTAACATGTGGTGATTTAGAAAGTCTCATTATTGAGGAATTAAACTAGTAGGCTTTTGTACGAAATGCAAACCATGATGAATGACTCCTTTGGCTGATGGATTTTAAAATAGGTTTAGAACTTTAGAACTTTAAAGGTGTTTGTACTTGTTTCATTCAATTAATATAATAGTTTGTTTAGCTGCATGTGTTATATTCTATGATCAATGTATCAAAAAGTGTGTTTTGAATCAAAAGAGGAGACTTGCTAACCAGAAATGATGAGAGGAACTTTCTATTTTTTATTTCAACAATTAATATCAATAGCAAATACAATTCAAATTCAGGGACTCTATTGTTTATTAAATTGAAAGAATTCATGATACAGATCGTTCATGGACACTTTCTCAAAATGAATATAATTATTAAGAATGAAACAAAAGTTAATTTCAAGGTTATTGCATGAAAAATAGTCCCTGGCAACAACTAGAGCAACCTAATTAACGTGTGTGTGATTAGAAAGTCTCATTATTTAGGAATTAAACCAGTAGACTTTTGTACGAAATGCAAACCATGATGAATGACTAATTTGGCTAATGGATTTAAATAGATTTAGAGTTTTAAAGGTGTTTGTACTTGTTTCATTCATTTAATATATAATAGTTTGTTTAGCCGCATGTGTTATATTCTATGATCAATGTATCAAAAAGTGTGTTTTGAATCAAAAGAGGAGAGACTTGCTAACCAGAAATGATGAGAGGAACTTTCTATTTTTTTGATTTCAACAATTAATATCAATAGGAAATACAATTCAAATTCAAGGACTCTATTGTTTATTAAATTGAATGAATTCATGATAAAGATCATTCTTGGACTCTTTTTCCTAATGAATATATAATTATTAAGAAAGAAACAAATGTTAATTTCAAGGTTATTTAATGAAAAATAGTAGTACCCGCAACAACAAGAGCAACCTAATTAACGTGCTGTGATTTGAAATGTCTGATTATTTAGGAATTATACAAGTTGACTTTTGTACGAAATTCAAACCAATGATGAATGACTCCTTTGGCTGATGGATTTAAATATATTTAGAGTTTTAAAGGTGTTTGTACTTGTTTCATTCATTTAATGTAATAGTTTGTTTAGCCGCATGTGTTATATTCTAGGATCAATTTATCAAAAAGTGTGTTTTGAATCAAAAGAGGAGACTTGCTAACCAGAAATGATGAGAGGAACTTTCTATTTTTGACTTCAACAATTAATATCAATAGGAAATACAATTCAAATTCAAGGACTCTATTGTTTATTAAATTGAATGAATTCATGATACAGATCATTCATGGACTCTTTCTCATAATGAATATATTTATTAAGAAAGAAACAAAAGTTAATTTCAAGGTTATTGCATGAAAAATCGTACCAGCAACAACAAGAGTGGCCTAATTAACGTGTGGTGATTAGAAAGTCTCATTATTTAGGAATTAAAGCAGTAGACTTTTGTACGAAATGCAAACCATGATGAATGACTCCTTTGGCTGATGGATTTAAATAGATTTAGGGTTTTAAAGGTGTTTGTACTTGTTTCATTCATTTAATATAATAGTTTGTTTAGCCGCATGTGTTATATTCTATGATCAATGTATCAAAAAGTGTGTGATTTTGAATCAAAAGAGGAGAGTCGCTAACCAGAAATGATGAGAGGAACTTTCTATTTTTGATTTCAACAATTAATATCAATAGGAAATACAATTCAAATTCAAGGAGTCTATTGTTTATTAAATTGAATGAATTCATGATAAATATCGTTCATGGACTCTTTTTCCTAATGAATATAATTATTAAGAAAGAAACAAAAATTTATTTCAAGGTTATTGCAATGAAAAATAGTACCGGCAACAACAAGAGAAACCTAATTAACGTGCTGTGATTTGAATGTCTGATTATTAAGTAATGAAACAAGTTGACTTTTGTACGAAATTCAAACCATAAAGAATGACTCCTTTGGCTGACGGATTTAAATAGATTTAGAGTTTTAAAGGTGTTTGCACTTGTTTCATTCATTTAATATAATAGTTTGTTTAGCTGCAAGTGTTATATTCTATGATCAATGTATCAAAAAGTGTGTTTTGAATCAAAAGAGGAGACTTGCTGACCAGAAATGATGAGAGGAACTTTCTATTTTTTATTTCAACAATTAATATCAATAGGAAATACAATTCAAATTCAAGGACTCTATTGTTTATTAAATTGAATGAATTCATGATACAGATCGTTCATGGACTCTTTTTCCTAATGAATATAATTATTAAGAAAGAAACAAATGTTAATTTCAAGGTTATTTAATGAAAAATAGCACCGGCAACAACAAGAGCAGCCTAATTAACGTGTGGTGATTAGAAAGTCTCATTATTTAGGAATTAAACTAGTAGGCTTTTGTACGAAATGCAAACCATGATGAATGACTCCTTTGGCTGATGGATTTAAATAGGTTTAGAACTTTAAAGGTGTTTGTACTTGTTTCATTCAATTAATATAATAGTTTGTTTAGCTGCATGTGTTATATTCTATGATCAATGTATCAAAAAGTGTGTTTTGAATCAAAAGAGGAGACTTGCTAACCAGAAATGATGAGAGGAACTTTCTATTTTTTATTTCAACAATTAATATCAATAGGAAATACAATTCAAATTCAGGGACTCTATTGTTTATTAAATTGAAAGAATTCATGATACAGATCGTTCATGGACTCTTTCTCATAATGAATATATTTATTAAGAAAGAAACAAAAGTTGATTTCGAGGTTATTGCATGAAAAATCGTACCCGCAACAACAAGAGCGGCCTAATTAACGTGTGGTGATTAGAAAGTCTCATTATTTTGAAATTAAACCAGTAGACTTTTGTACGAAATGCAAACCATGATGAATGACTCCTTTGGCTGATGGATTTAAATAGATTTAGAGTTTTAAAGGTGTTTGTACTTGTTTCATTCATTTAATATAATCGTTTGTTTAACCGCATGTGTTATATTCTACGATCAATGTATCAAAAAGTGTGTTTTGAATCAAAAGAGGAGACTTGCTAACCAGAAATGATGAGAGGAACTTTCTATTTTTAATTTCAACAATTAATATCAATAGGAAATACAATTCAAATTCAAGGACTCTATTGTTTATTAAATTGAATGAATTCATGATACAGATCGTTCATGGACTCTTTTTCCTAATGAATATAATTATTAAGAAAGAAACAAATGTTAATTTCAAGGTTATTTAATGAAAAATAGTACCGGCAACAACAAGAGCAGCCTAATTAACATGCTGTGATTTGAAAGTCTGATTATTTAGGAATTAAACAAGTTGACTTTTGTACGAAATTCAAACCATGATGAATGACTACTTTGGCTGATGGATTTAAATAGGTTTAGAGTTTTAAAGGTGTTTGTACTTGTTTCCTTCAATTAATATAATAGTTTGTTTAGCCGCATGTGTTATATTCTTGGATCAATTTATCAAAAAGTGTGTTTTGAATCAAAAGAGGAGACTTGCTAACCAGAAATGATGAGAGGATCTTTCTATTTTTGACTTCAACAATTAATATGAATAGGAAATACAATTCAAATTCAAGGTCTCTATTGTTTATTAAATTGAATGAATTCATGATACAGATCGTTCATGGACTCTTTCTCATAATGAATATATTTATTAAGAAAGAAACAAAAGTTAATTTCGAGGTTATTGCATGAAAAATCGTACCAGCAACAACAAGAGCGGCCTAATTAACGTGTGGTGATTAGAAAGTCTCATTATTTAGGGAATTAAACCAGTAGACTTTTGTACGAAATGCAAACCATGATGAATGGCTCCTTTGGCTGATGGATTTAAATAGATTTAGAGTTTTAAAGGTGTTTGTACTTGTTTCATTCATTTAATATACTAGTTTGTTTAGCCGCATGTGTTATATTCTATGATGAATGTATCAAAGAGTGTGTTTTGAATCAAAAGAGGAGACTTGCTAAACAGAAATGATGAGAGGAACTTTCTATTTTTTATTTCAACAATTAATATCAATAGGAAATACAATTCAAATTCAAGGACTGTATTGTTTATTAAATTGAATGAATTCATGATACAGATCGTTCATGGACTCCTTTTCCTAATGAATATAATTATTAAGAAAGAAACAAATGTTAATTTCAAGGTTATTTAATGAAAAATAGTACCGGCAACAACAAGAGCAGCCTAATTAACATGCTGTGATTTGAAAGTCTGATTATTTAGGAATTAAATAAGTTGACTTTTGTACGAAATTCAAACCATGATGAATGACTACTTTGGCTGATGGATTTAAATAGGTTTAGAGTTTTAAAGGTGTTTGTACTTGTTTCCTTCAATTAATATAATAGTTTGTTTAGCCGCATGTGTTATATTCTAGGATCAATTTATCAAAAAGTGTGTTTTGAATCAAAAGAGGAGACTTGCTAACCAGAAATGATGAGAGGAACTTTCTATTTTTGACTTCAACAATTAATATCAATAGGAAATACAATTCAAATTCAAGGACTGTATTGTTTATTAAATTGAATGAATTCATGATACAGATCGTTCATGGACTCTTTCTCATAATGAATATATTTATTAAGAAAGAAACAAAAGTTAATTTCGAGGTTATTGCATGAAAAATCGTACCAGCAACAACAAGAGCGGCCTAATTAACGTGTGGTGATTAGAAAGTCTCATTATTTAGGAATTAAACCAGTAGACTTTTGTACGAAATGCAAACCATGATGAATGGCTCCTTTGGCTGATGGATTTAAATAGATTTAGAGTTTTAAAGGTGTTTGTACTTGTTTCATTCATTTAATATAATAGTTTGTTTCGCCCCATGTATTATATTCTATGATCAATGTATCAAAAAGTGTGTTTTGAATCAAAAGAGGAGACTTGCTAACCAGAAATGATGAGAGGAACTTTCTATTTTTGATTTCAACAATTAATATCAATAGCAAATACAATTCAAATTCAAGGACTCTATTGTTTATTAAATTGAAAGAATTCATGATACAGATCGTTCATGGACTCTTTCTCACAATGAATATAATTATTAAGAAAGAAACAAAAGTTAATTTCCAGGTTATTGCATGAAAAATAGTCCTGGCAACAACTAGAGCAAGCTAATTAACGTGTGGTGATTAGAAAGTCTCATTATTTAGGAATTAAACCAGTAGACTTTTGTACGAAATGCAAACCATGATGAATGGCTCCTTTGGCTGATGGATTTAAATAGATTTAGAGTTTTAAAGGTGTTTGTACTTGTTTCATTCATTTAATATAATAGTTTGTTTAGCCGCATGTGTTATATTCTATGATCAATGTATCAAAAAGTGTGTTTTGAATCAAAAGAGCAGACTTGCTAACCAGAAATGATGAGAGGAACTTTCTATTTTTGATTTCAACAATTAATATCAATAGGAGATACAATTCAAATTCAAGGACTCTATTGTTTATTAAATTGAATGAATTCATGATAAAGATCATTCATGGACTCTTTTTCCTAATGAATATAATTATTAAGAAAGAAACAAATGTTAATTTCAAGGTTATTTAATGAAAAATAGTACCGGCAACAACAAGAGCAGCCTAATTAACGTGCTGTGATTTGAAAGTCTGATTATTTAGGAATTAAACAAGTTGACTTTTGTACGAAATTCAAACCATGATGAATGACTCCTTTGGCTGATGGATTTAAATATATTTAGAGTTTTAAAGGTGTTTGTACTTGTTTCATTCATTTAATGTAATAGTTTGTTTTAGCCGCATGTGTTATATTCTAGGATCAATTTATCAAAAAGTGTGTTTTTGAATCAAAAGAGGAGACTTGCTAACCAGAAATGATGAGAGGAAACTTTCTATTTTTGACTTCAACAATTAATATCAATAGGAAATACAATTCAAATTCAAGGACTGTATTGTTTATTAAATTGAATGAATTCATGATACAGATCGTTCATGGACTCTTTTTTCATAATGAATATATTTTATTAAGAAAGAAACAAAAGTTAATTTCGAGGTTATTGCATGAAAAAATCGTTCCAGCAGCAACAAACAAGAGCGGCCTAATTAATAACGTGTGGTGATTAGAAAGTCTCATTATTTAGAAATTAAACCAGTAGACTTTTGTACGAAATGCAAACCATGATGAATGACTCCTTTGGCTGATGGATTTAAATAGATTTAGAGTTTTAAAGGTGTTTGTACTTGTTTCATTCATTTAATATAATCGTTTGTTTAGTCGCATGTGTTATATTCTATGATCAATGTATCAAAAAATGTGTTTTGAATCAAAAGAGGAGACTTGCTAACCAGAAATGATGAGAGGAACTTTCTATTTTTTATTCATTTCAACAATTAATATCAATAGGAAATACAATTCAAATTCAAGGACTCTATTGTTTATTAAATTGAATGAATTCATGATACAGATCGTTCATGGACTCTTTTTCCTAATGAATATAATTATTAAGAAAGAAACAAATGTTAATTTCAAGGTTATTTAATGAAAAATAGTACCGGCAACAACAAGAGCAGCCTAATTAACGTGCTGTGATTTGAAAGTCTGATTATTCAGGAATTAAACAAGTTGACTTTTGTACGAAATTCAAACCATGATGAATGACTCCTTTGGCGGATGGATTTAAATAGATTTAGAGTTTTAAAGGTGTTTGTACTTGTTTCATTCATTTAATAAAATAGTTTGTTTAACCGCATTTGTTATATTCTACGATCAATGTATCAAAAAGTGTGTTTTGAATCAAAAGAGGAGACTTGCTAACCAGAAATGATGAGAGGAACTTTCTATTTTTAATTTCAACAATTAATATCAATAGGAAATACAATTCAAATTCAAGGACTCTATTGTTTGTTAAATTGAATGAATTCATGATACAGATCGTTCATGGACTCTTTTTCCTAATGAATATAATTATTAAGAAAGTAACAAATGTTAATTTCAAGGTTATTTAATGAAAAAAAGTACCGGCAACAACAAGAGCAGCCTAATTAACGTGTGGTGATTAGAAAGTCTAATTATTTAGGAATTAAAGCAGTAGACTTTTGAACGAAATGCAAACCATGATGAATGACTCCTTTGGCTAATGGATTTAAATAGATTTAGAGTTTTAAAGGTGTTTGTACTTGTTTCATTCATTTAATATACTAGTTTGTTTAGCCGCATGTATTATATTCTATGATGAATGTATCAAAAAGTGTGTTTTGAATCAAAAGAGGAGACTTGCTAACCAGAAATGATGAGAGGAAATTTCTATTTTTGATTTCAACAATTAATATCAATAGGAAATACAATTCAAATTCAAGGACTGTATTGTTTATTAAATTGAATGAATTCATGATACAGATCGTTCATGGACTCCTTTTCCTAATGAATATAATTATTAAGAAAGAAACAAAAAAGTTAATTTCAAGGTTATTTAATGAAAAATAGTACCAGGCAACAACAACAAGAGCAGCCTAATTAACATGCTGTGATTTGAAAGTCTCATTATTTAGGAATTAAACAAGTTGACTTTTGTACGAAATTCAAACCATGATGAATGACTACTTTGGCTGATGGATTTAAATAGGTTTACAGTTTTAAAGGTGTTTGTACTTGTTTCCTTCGATTAATATAATAGTTTGTTTAGCCGCATGTGTTATATTCTAGGATCAATTTATCAAAAAGTGTGTTTTGAATCAAAAGAGGAGACTTGCTAACCAGAAATGATGAGAGGAACTTTCTATTTTTGACTTCAACAATTAATATCAATAGGAAATACAATTCAAATTCAAGGTCTCTATTGTTTATTAAATTGAATGAATTCATGATACAGATCATTCATGGACTCTTTCTCATAATAAATATATTTATTAAGAAAGAAACAAAAGTTAATTTCGAGGTTATTGCATGAAAAATCGTACCAGCAACAACAAGAGCGGCCTAATTAACGTGTGGTGATTAGAAAGTCTCATTATTTAGGAATTAAACCAGTAGACTTTTGTACGAAATGCAAACCATGATGAATGGCTCCTTTGGCTGATGGATTTAAATAGATTTAGAGTTTTAAAGGTGTTTGTACTTGTTTCATTCATTGAATATAATAGTTTGTTTAGCCGCATGTGTTATATTCTATGATCAATGTATCAAAAAGTGTGTTTTGAATCAAAAGAGCAGACTTGCTAACCAGAAATGATGAGAGGAACTTTCTATTTTTGATTTCAACAATTAATATCAATAGGAGATACAATTCAAATTCAAGGACTCTATTGTTTATTAAATTGAATGAATTCATGATAAAGATCGTTCATGGACTCTTTTTCCTAATGAATATAATTATTAAGAAAGAAACAAATGTTAATTTCAAGGTTATTTAATGAAAAATAGTACCGGTAACAACAAGAGCAGCCTAATTAACGTGCTGTGATTTGAAAGTCTGATTATTTAGGAATTAAACAAGTTGACTTTTGTACGAAATTCAAACCATGATGAATGACTCCTTTGGCTGATGGATTTAAATATATTTAGAGTTTTAAAGGTGTTTGTACTTGTTTCATTCATTTAATGTAATAGTTTGTTTAGCCGCATGTGTTATATTCTAGGATCAATTTATCAAAAAGTGTGTTTTGAATCAAAAGAGGAGACTTGCTAACCAGAAATGATGAGAGGAACTTTCTATTTTTGACATCAACAATTAATATCGATAGGAAATACAATTCAAATTCAAGGACTCGATTGTTTATTAAATTGAATGAATTCATGATACAGATCGTTCATGGACTCTTTCTCATAATGAATATATTTATTAAGAAAGAAACAAAAGTTAATTTCGAGGTTATTGCATGAAAAATCGTACCAGCAACAACAAGAGCGGCCTAATTAACGTGTGGTGATTAGAAAGTCTCATTATTTAGAAATTAAACCAGTAGACTTTTGTACGAAATGCAAACCATGATGAATGACTCCTTTGGCTGATGGATTTAAATAGATTTAGATTTTTAAAGGTGTTTGTACTTGTTTCATTCATTTAATATAATCGTTTGTTTAGTCGCATGTGTTATATTCTATGATCAATGTATCAAAAAATGTGTTTTGAATCAAAAGAGGAGACTTGCTAACCAAAAATGATGAGAGGAACTTTCTATTTTTGATTTCAACAATTAATATCAATAGGAAATACAATTCAAATTCAAGGACTCTATTGTTTATTAAATTGAATGAATCCATGATACAGATCGTTCATAGACTCTTTTTCCTAATGAATATAATTATTAAGAAAGTAACAAATGTTAATTTCAAGGTTATTTAATGAAAAAAAGTACCGGCAACAACAAGAGCAGCCTAATTAACGTGTGGTGATTAGAAAGTCTCATTATTTAGGAATTAAACCAATAGACTTTTGCACGAAATGCAAACCATGATGAATGACTCCTTTGGCTAATGGATTTAAATAGATTTAGAGTTTTAAAGGTGTTTGTACTTGTTTCATTCATTTAATATACTAGTTTGTTTAGCCGCATGTGTTATATTCTATGATGAATGTATAAAAAAGTGTGTTTTGAATCAAAAGAGGAGACTTGCTAACCAGAAATGATGGTAGGAACTTTTTATTTTTCATTTCAACAATTAATATCAACAGGAAATACAATTCAAATGCAAGGACTCTATTGTTTATTAAATTGAAAGAATTCATGATATAGAGATCGTTCATGGACTCTTTTTCACAATGAATATAATTATTATGAAAAAAACAAAAAGTTAATTTCAAGGTTATTGCATGAAAAATAGTCCTGGCAACAACTAGAGCAACCTAATTAACGTGTGGTGATTAGAAAGTCTCATTATTTAGGAATTAAACCAGTAGACTTTTTGTACGAAATGCAAACCATGATGAATGACTCCTTTGGCTAATGGATTTAAATAGATTTAGAGTTTTAAAGGTGGTTTGTACTTGTTTCATTCAATTAATATAATAGTTTGTTTAGCCGCATGTGCTATATTCTATGATCAATGTATCAAAAAGTGTGTTTTGAATCCAAAGAGGAGACTTGCTAACCAGAAATGATGAGGGGAACTTTCTATTTTTGATTTCAACAATTAATATCAATAGGAAATACAATTAAAATTCAAGGACTCTATTGTCTATTAAATTGAATGAATTCATGATACAGATCGTTCATGGACTTTTTTTCCTAATGAATATAATTATTAAGAAAGAAACAAATGTTAATTTCAAGATTATTTAATGAAAAAATAGTACCAGGCAACAAGAAGAGCAGCCTAATTAACGTGTGGTGATTAGAAAGTCTCATTATTTAGGAATTAAACCAGTAGACGTTTGTACGAAATGCAAACCATGATAAATGACTTTCTTGGCTAATGGATTTAAATAGATTTAGAGTTTTAATGGTGTTTGTACTTGTTTCATTCATTTAATATAATAGTTTGTTTAGCCGCATGTGTTATATTCTATGATCAATGTATCAAAAAGTGTGTTTTTTGAATCAAAAGAGGAGACTTGCTAACCAAAATGATGATGAGAGGAACTTTCTATTTTTGACTTCAACAATTAATATCGATAGGAAATACAATTCAAATTCAAGGACTCTATTGTTTATTAAATTGAATGAATTCATGATACAGATCTTTCATGGACTCTTTCTCATAATGAATATAATTATTAAGAAAGAAACAAAAGTTAATTTCAAGGTTATTGCATGAAAAAATAGTACCGGCAACAACAAGAGCAGCCTAATTAACGTGTGGTGATTAGAAAGTCTCATTATTTAGGAATTAAACCAGTAGACGTTTGTACGAAATGCAAACCATGATAAATGACTCCTTTGGCTAATGGATTTAAATAGATTTAGAGTTTTAAAGGTGTTTTGTACTTGTTTCATTCATTTAATATAATAGTTTGTTTAGTCGCATGTGTTATATTCTATGATCAATGTATCAAAAAATGTGTTTTGAATCAAAAGAGGAGACTTGCTAACCAGAAATGATGAGAGGAACTTTCTATTTTTTATTTCAACAATTAATATCAATAGGAAATACAATTCAAATTCAAGGACTCTATTGTTTATTAAATTGAATGAATTCATGATACAGATCGTTCATGGACTCTTTTTCCTAATGAATATAATTATTAAGAAAGTAACAAATGTTAATTTCAAGGTTATTTAATGAAAAAAAGTACCGGCAACAACAAGAGCAGCCTAATTAACGTGTGGTGATTAGAAAGTCTCATTATTTTGGAATTAAACCAGTAGACTTTTGCACGAAATGCAAACCATGATGAATGACTCCTTTGGCTAATGGATTTAAATAGATTTAGAGTTTTAAAGGTGTTTGTACTTGTTTCATTCATTTAATATACTAGTTTGTTTAGCCGCATGTGTTATATTCTATGATGAATGTATCAAAAAGTGTGTTTTGAATCAAAAGAGGAGACTTGCTAACCAGAAATGATGGTAGGAACTTTTTATTTTTCATTTCAACAATTAATATCAACAGGAAATACAATTCAAATGCAAGGACTCTATTGTTTATTAAATTGAAAGAATTCATGATATAGATCGTTCATGGACTCTTTCTCACAATGAATATAATTATTATGAAAAAAACAAAAGTTAATTTCAAGGTTATTGCATGAAAAATAGTCATGGCAACAACTAGAGAGCAACCTAATTAACGTGTGGTGATTAGAAAGTCTCATTATTTAGGAATTAAACCAGTAGACTTTTGTACGAAATGCAAACCATGATGAATGACTCCTTTGGCTAATGGATTTAAATAGATTTAGAGTTTTAAAGGTGGTTGTACTTGTTTCATTCAATTAATATAATAGTTTGTTTAGCCGCATGTGCTATATTCTATGATCAATGTATCAAAAAGTGTGTTTTGAATCCAAAGAGGAGACTTGCTAACCAGAAATGATGAGGGGAACTTTCTATTTTTGATTTCAACAATTAATATCAATAGGAAATACAATTAAAATTCAAGGACTCTATTGTCTATTAAATTGAATGAATTCATGATACAGATCGTTCATGGACTTTTTTTTCCTAATGAATATAATTATTAAGAAAGAAACAAATGTTAATTTCAAGGTTATTTAATGAAAAAATAGTACCCGGGCAACAAGAAGAGCAGCCTAATTAACGTGTGGTGATTAGAAAGTCTCATTATTTAGGAATTAAACCAGTAGACGTTTGTACGAAATGCAAACCATGATAAATGACTCTCTTGGCTAATGGATTTAAATAGATTTAGAGTTTTAATGGTGTTTGTACTTGTTTCATTCATTTAATATAATAGTTTGTTTAGCCGCATGTGTTATATTCTATGATCAATGTATCAAAAAGTGTGTTTTGAATCAAAAGAGGAGACTTGCTAACCAGAAATGATGAGAGGAACTTTCTATTTTTGACTTCAACAATTAATATCGATAGGAAATACAATTCAAATTCAAGGACTCTATTGTTTATTAAATTGAATGAATTCATGATACAGATCGTTCATGGACTCTTTCTCATAATGAATATAATTATTAAGAAAGAAACAAAAGTTAATTTCAAGGTTATTGCATGAAAAATAGTACCGGCAACAACAAGAGCAGCCTAATTAACGTGTGGTGATTAGAAAGTCTCATTATTTAGGAATTAAACCAGTAGACGTTTGTACGAAATGCAAACCATGATAAATGACTCCTTTGGCTAATGGATTTAAATAGATTTAGAGTTTTAAGGGTGTTTGTACTTGTTTCATTCATTTAATATAATAGTTTGTTTAGTCGCATGTGTTATATTCTATGATCAATGTATCAAAAAATGTGTTTTGAATCAAAAGAGGAGACTTGCTAACCAGAAATGATGAGAGGAACTTTCTATTTTTTATTTCAACAATTAATATCAATAGGAAATACAATTCAAATTCAAGGACTCTATTGTTTATTAAATTGAATGAATTCATGATACAGATCGTTCATGGACTCTTTTTCCTAATGAATATAATTATTAAGAAAGTAACAAATGTTAATTTCAAGGTTATTTAATGAAAAAAAGTACCGGCAACAACAAGAGCAGCCTAATTAACGTGTGGTGATTAGAAAGTCTCATTATTTTGGAATTAAACCAGTAGACTTTTGCACGAAATGCAAACCATGATGAATGACTCCTTTGGCTAATGGATTTAAATAGATTTAGAGTTTTAAAGGTGTTTGTACTTGTTTCATTCATTTAATATACTAGTTTGTTTAGCCGCATGTGTTATATTCTATGATGAATGTATCAAAAAGTGTGTTTTGAATCAAAAGAGGAGACTTGTTAACCAGAAATGATGGTAGGAACTTTTTATTTTTCATTTCAACAATTAATATCAATAGGAAATACAATTCAAATGCAAGGACTCTATTGTTTATTAAATTGAAAGAATTCATGATATAGATCGTTCATGGACTCTTTCTCACAATGAATATAATTATTATGAAAAAAACAAAAGTTAATTTCAAGGTTATTGCATGAAAAATAGTCCTGGCAACAACTAGAGCAACCTAATTAACGTGTGGTGATTAGAAAGTCTCATTATTTAGGAATTAAACCAGTAGACTTTTGTACGAAATGCAAACCATCATGAATGACTCCTTTGGCTAATGGATTTAAATAGATTTAGAGTTTTAAAGGTGGTTGTACTTGTTTCATTCAATTAATATAATAGTTTGTTTAGCCGCATGTGCTATATGATCAATGTATCAAAAAGTGTGTTTTGAATCCAAAGAGGAGACTTGCTAACCAGAAATGATGAGGGGAACTTTCTATTTTTGATTTGAACAATTAATATCAATAGGAAATACAATTCAAATTCAAGGACTCTATTGTCTATTAAATTGAATGAATTCATGATACAGATCGTTCATGGACTTTTTTTCCTAATGAATATAATTATTAAGAAACAAACAAATGTTAATTTCAAGGTTATTTAATGAAAAAAGTACCAGCAACAAGAAGAGCAGCCTAATTAACGTGTGGTGATTAGAAAGTCTCATTATTTAGGAATTAAACCAGTAGACATTTGTACGAAATGCAAACCATGATAAATGACTCTCTTGGCTAATGGATTTAAATAGATTTAGAGTTTTAATGGTGTTTGTACTTGTTTCATTCATTTAATATAATAGTTTGTTTAGCCGCATGTGTTATATTCTATGATCAATCTATCAAAAAGTGTGTTTTGAATCAAAAGAGGAGACTTGCTAACCAGAAATGATGAGAGGAACTTTCTATTTTTGACTTCAACAATTAATATCAATAGGAATTACAATTCAAATTCAAGGACTGTATTGTTTATTAAATTAAATGAATTCATGATACAGATCGTTCATGGACACTTTTTCCTAATGAATATAATTATTAAGAATGAAACAAATGTTAATTTCAAGGTTATTTAATGAAAAATAGTACCGGCAACAACAAGAGCAGCCTAATTAACGTGCTGTGATTTGAAAGTCTGATTATTTAGGAATTAAACAAGTTGACTTTTGTACGAAATTCAAACCATGATGAATGACTCCTTTGGCTGATGGATTTAAACATATTTAGAGTTTTAAAGGTGTTTGTACTAGTTTTATTCATTTAATGTAATAGTTTGTTTAGCCGCATGTGTTATATTCTAGGATCAATATATCAAAAAGTGTGTTTTGAATGAAAAGAGGAGACTTGCTAACCTTAAATGATGAGAGGAACTTTCTATTTTTGACTTGAACAATTAATATCAATAGGAAATACAATTGAAATTCAAGGACTGTATTGTTTATTAAATTGAATGAATTCATGATACAGATCGTTCATGGACTCTTTCTCATAATGAATATAATTATTAAGAAAGAAACAAAAGTTAATTTGAAGGTTATTGCATGAAAAATAGTACCAGCAACAATAAGAGCAGCCTAATTAACATGTGGTGATTAGAAAGTCTCATTATTTAGGAATTAAACCACTAGACTTTTGTACGAAATGCAAACCATGATGAATGACTCCTTTGGCTGATGGATTTAAATAGATTTAGAGTTTTAAAGGTGTTTGTACTTGTTTCATTCATTTAATATAATAGTTTGTTTAGCCGCATGTGTTATATTCTATGATCAATGTATCAACAAGTTTGTTTTGAATCAAAAGGGGAGACTTGCTAACCAGAAATGATGAGAGGAACTTTCTATTTTTGATTTCAACAATTAATATCAATAGGAAATACAATTCAAATTCAAGGACTCTATTGTTTATTAAATTGAATGAATTCATGATAAAGATCGTTCATGGACTCTTTTTCCTAATGAATATAATTATTAAGAAAGAAACAAATGTTAATTTCAAGGTTATTTAATGAAAAATAGTACCGGTAACAACAAGAGTAGCCTAATTAACGTGCTCTGATTTGAAAGTCTGATTATTAAGGAATGAAACAAGTTGACTTTTGTACGAAATTCAAACCATGAAGAATGACTCCTTTGGCTGACGGATTTAAATAGATTTAGAGTTTTAAAGGTGTTTGTACTTGTTTCATTCATTTAATATAATAGTTTGTTTAACCGCATGTGTTATATTCTACGATCAATGTATCAAAAGGTGTGTTTTGAATCAAAAGAGGAGACTTGCTAACCAGAAATGATGAGAGCAACTTTCTATTTTTTATTTCAACAATTAATATCAATAGGAAATACAATTCAAATTCAAGGACTCTATTGTTTATTAAATTGAATGAATCCATGATACAGATCGTTCATAGACTCTTTTTCCTAATGAATATAATTATTAAGAAAGTAACAAATGTTAATTTCAAGGTTATTTAATGAAAAAAAGTACCGGCAACAACAAGAGCAGCCTAATTAACGTGTGGTGATTAGAAAGTCTCATTATTTAGGAATTAAACCAGTAGACTTTTGCACGAAACGCAAACCATGATGAATGACTCCTTTGGCTAATGGATTTAAATAGATTTAGAGTTTTAAAGGTGTTTGTACTTGTTTCATTCATTTAATATACTAGTTTGTTTAGCCGCATGTGTTATATTCTATGATGAATGTATCAAAAAGTGTGTTTTGAATCAAAAGAGGAGACTTGCTAACCAGAAATGATGGTAGGAACTTTTTATTTTTCATTTCAACAATTAATATCAACAGGAAATACAATTCAAATGCAAGGACTCTATTGTTTATTAAATTGAAAGAATTCATGATATAGATCGTTCATGGACTCTTTCTCACAATGAATATAATTATTATGAAAAAAACAAAAGTTAATTTCAAGGTTATTGCATGAAAAATAGTCATGGCAACAACTAGAGCAACCTAATTAACGTGTGGTGATTAGAAAGTCTCATTATTTAGGAATTAAACCAGTAGACTTTTGTACGAAATGCAAACCATGATGAATGACTCCTTTGGCTAATGGATTTAAATAGATTTAGAGTTTTAAAGGTGGTTGTACTTGTTTCATTCAATTAATATAATAGTTTGTTTAGCCGCATGTGCTATATTCTATGATCAATGTATCAAAAAGTGTGTTTTGAATCCAAAGAGGAGACTTGCTAACCAGAAATGATGAGGGGAACTTTCTATTTTTGATTTCAACAATTAATATCAATAGGAAATACAATTAAAATTCAAGGACTCTATTGTCTATTAAATTGAATGAATTCATGATACAGATCGTTCATGGACTTTTTTTCCTAATGAATATAATTATTAAGAAAGAAACAAATGTTAATTTCAAGGTTATTTAATGAAAAATAGTACCGGCAACAAGAAGAGCAGCCTAATTAACGTGTGGTGATTAGAAAGTCTCATTATTTAGGAATTAAACCAGTAGACGTTTGTACGAAATGCAAACCATGATAAATGACTCTCTTGGCTAATGGATTTAAATAGATTTAGAGTTTTAATGGTGTTTGTACTTGTTTCATTCATTTAATATAATAGTTTGTTTAGCCGCATGTGTTATATTCTATGATCAATGTATCAAAAAGTGTGTTTTGAATCAAAAGAGGAGACTTGCTAACCAGAAATGATGAGAGGAACTTTCTATTTTTGACTTCAACAATTAATATCGATAGGAAATACAATTCAAATTCAAGGACTCTATTGTTTATTAAATTGAATGAATTCATGATACAGATCGTTCATGGACTCTTTCTCATAATGAATATAATTATTAAGAAAGAAACAAAAGTTAATTTCAAGGTTATTGCATGAAAAATAGTACCGGCAACAACAAGAGCAGCCTAATTAACGTGTGGTGATTAGAAAGTCTCATTATTTAGGAATTAAACCAGTAGACGTTTTTGTACGAAATGCAAACCATGATAAATGACTCCTTTGGCTAATGGATTTAAATAGATTTAGAGTTTTAAGGGTGTTTGTACTTGTTTCATTCATTTAATATAATAGTTTGTTTAGTCGCATGTGTTATATTCTATGATCAATGTATCAAAAAATGTGTTTTGAATCAAAAGAGGAGACTTGCTAACCAGAAATGATGAGAGGAACTTTCTATTTTTTATTTCAACAATTAATATCAATAGGAAATACAATTCAAATTCAAGGACTCTATTGTTTATTAAATTGAATGAATTCATGATACAGATCATTCATGGACTCTTTTTCCTAATGAATATAATTATTAAGAAAGTAACAAATGTTAATTTCAAGGTTATTTAATGAAAAAAAGTACCGGCAAACAACAAGAGCAGCCTAATTAACGTGTGGTGATTAGAAAGTCTCATTATTTAGGAATTAAACCAGTAGACTTTTGTACGAAATGCAAACCATGATGAATGACTCCTTTGGCTAATGGATTTAAATAGATTTTAGAGTTTTAAAGGTGTTTGTACTTGTTTCATTCATTTAATATAATAGTTTGTTTAGCCGCATGTGTTATATTCTATGATCAATGTATCAAAAAGTGTGTTTTGAATCAAAAGAGGAGACTTGCTAACCAGAAATGATGGTAGGAAACTTTTTATTTTTCATTTCAACAATTAATATCAATAGGAAATACAATTCAAATGCAAGGACTCTATTGTTTATTAAATTGAAAGAATTCATGATATAGATCGTTCATGGACTCTTTCTCACAATGAATATAATTATTAAGAAAAAAACAAAAGTTAATTTCAAGGTTATTGCATGAAAAATAGTACCTGGCAACAACTAAGAGCAACCTAATTAACGTGTGGTGATTAGAAAGTCTCATTATTTAGGAATTAAACCAGTAGACTTTTGTACGAAATGCAAACCATGATGAATGACTCCTTTGGCTAATGGATTTAAATAGATTTAGAGTTTTAAAGGTGTTTGTACTTGTTTCATTCAATTAATATAATAGTTTGTTTAGCCGCATGTGCTATATGATGATCAATGTATCAAAAAGTGTGTTTTGAATCCAAAGAGGAGACTTGCTAACCAGAAATGATGAGGGGAACTTTCTATTTTTGATTTGAACAATTAATATCAATAGGAAATACAATTCAAATTCAAGGACCCTATTGTCTATTAAATTGAATGAATTCATGATACAGATCGTTCATGGACTTTTTTTCCTAATGAATATAATTATTAAGAAACAAACAAATGTTAATTTCAAGGTTATTTAATGAAAAATAGTACCAGCAACAAGAAGAGCAGCCTAATTAACGTGTGGTGATTAGAAAGTCTCATTATTTAGGAATTAAACCAGTAGACATTTGTACGAAATGCAAACCATGATAAATGACTCTCTTGGCTGATGGATTTAAATAGATTTAGAGTTTTAAAAAGTGTTTGTACTTGTTTCATTCATTTAATATAATAGTTTGTTTAGCCGCATGTGTTATATTCTATGATCAATCTATCAAAAAGTGTGTTTTGAATCAAAAGAGGAGACTTGCTAACCAGAAATGATGAGAGGAACTTTCTATTTTTGACTTCAACAATTAATATCAATAGGAATTACAATTCAAATTCAAGGACTGTATTGTTTATTAAATTGAATGAATTCATGATACAGATCGTTCATGGACTCTTTTTCCTAATGAATATAATTATTAAGAAAGAAACAAATGTTAATTTCAAGGTTATTTAATGAAAAATAGTACCAAACCGGCAACAACAAGAGCAGCCTAATTAACGTGCTGTGATTTGAAAGTCTGATTATTTAGGAATTAAACAAGTTGACTTTTGTACGAAATTCAAACCATGATGAATGACTCCTTTGGCTGATGGATTTAAAATATATTTAGAGTTTTAAAGGTGTTTGTACTTGTTTCATTCATTTAATGTAATAGTTTGTTTAGCCGCATGTGTTATATTCTAGGATCAATATATCAAAAAGTGTGTTTTGAATGAAAAGAGGAGACTTGCTAACCAGAAATGATGAGAGGAACTTTCTATTTTTGATTTCAACAATTAATATCAATAGGAAATACAATTGAAATTCAAGGACTGTATTGTTTATTAAATTGAATGAATTCATGATACAGATCGTTCATGGACTCTTTCTCATAATGAATATAATTATTAAGAAAGAAACAAAAGTTAATTTCAAGGTTATTGCATGAAAAATAGTACCAGCAACAACAAGAGCAGCCTAATTAACGTGTGGTGATTAGAAAGTCTCATTATTTAGGAATTAAACCACTAGACTTTTGTACGAAATGCAAACCATGATGAATGACTCCTTTGGCTGATGGATTTAAATAGATTTAGAGTTTTAAAGGTGTTTGTACTTGTTTCATTCATTTAATATAATAGTTTGTTTAGCCGCATGTGTTATATTCTATGATCAATGTATCAAAAAGTTTGTTTTGAATCAAAAGGGGAGACTTGCTAACCAGAAATGATGAGAGGAACTTTCTATTTTTGATTTCAACAATTAATATCAATAGGAAATACAATTCAAATTCAAGGACTCTATTGTTTATTAAATTGAATGAATTCATGATAAAGATCGTTCATGGACTCTTTTTCCTAATGAATATAATTATTAAGAAAGAAACAAATGTTAATTTCAAGGTTATTTAATGAAAAATAGTACCGGCAACAACAAGAGCAGCCTAATTAACGTGTGGTGATTAGAAAGTCTGATTATTTAGGAATTAAACAAGTTGACTTTTGTACGAAATTCAAACCATGATGAATGACTCCTTTGGCTGACGGATTTAAATAGATTTAGAGTTTTAAAGGTGTTTGTACTTGTTTCATTCATTTAATATAATAGTTTGTTTAACCGCATGTGTTATATTCTATGATCAATGTATCAAAAGGTGTGTTTTGAATCAAAAGAGGAGACTTGCTAACCAGAAATGATGAGAGGAACTTTCTATTTTTTGATTTCAACAATTAATATCAATAGGAAATACAATTCAAATTCAAGGACTCTATTGTTTATTAAATTGAATGAATTCATGATACAGATCGTTCATGGACTCTTTTTCATAATGAATATAATTATTAAGAAAGAAACAAAAGTTAATTTCAAGGTTATTTAATGAAAAATAGTACCAGCAACAACAAGAGCAGCCTAATTAACGTGTGGTGATTAGAAAGTCTCATTATTTAGGAATTAAACCAGTAGACTTTTGTACGAAATGCAAACCATGTTGAATGACTCCTTTGGCTAATGGATTTAAATAGATTTAGAGTTTTAAAGGTGTTTGTACTTGTTTCATTCATTTAATATAATAGTTTGTTTAGCCGCATGTGTTATATTCAATGATCAATGTATCAAAAAGCGTGTTTTGAATGAAAAGAGGAGACTTGCTAACCAGAAATCATGAGAGGAACTTTCTATTTTTGATTTCAACAATTAATATCAATAGGAAATACAATTCAAATTCAAGGACTCTATTGTCTATTAAATTGAATGAATTCACGATACAGATCGTTCATGGACTCTTTTTCCTAATGAATATAATTATTAAGAAAGAAACAAATGTTAATTTCTAGGTTATTTAATGAAAAATAGTACCGGCAACAACAAGAGCAGCCTAATTAACGTGTGGTGATTAGAAAGTCTCATTATTTAGGAATTAAACCAGTAGACTTTTGTACGAAATGCAAACCATGATGAATGACTCCTTTGGCTGATGGATTTAAATAGGTTTAGAGTTTTAAAGGTGTTTGTACTTGTTTCATTCAATTAATATAATAGTTTGTTTAGCCGCATGTGTTATATTCTATGATCAATTTATCAAAAAGTGTATTTTGAATCAAAAGAGGAGACTTGCTAACCAGAAATGATGAGAAGAAATTTCTATTTTTGATTTCAACAATTAATATCAATAGGAAATACAATTCCTATTCAAGGACTCTATTGTTTATTAAATTGAATGAATTCATGATACAGATCGTTCATGGACTATTTTTCCTAATGAATATAATTATTAAGAAAGAAACAAATGTTAATTTCAAGGTTATTTAATGAAAAATAGTACCGGTAACAACAAGATCAGCCTAATTAACGTGCTGTGATTTGAAAGTCTGATTATTTAGGAATTAAACAAGTTGACTTTTGTACGAAATTCAAACCATGATGAATGACTCCTTTGGCTGATGGATTTAAATCTATTTAGAGTTTTAAAGGTGTTTGTACTTGTTTCATTCATTTAATGTAATAGTTTGTTTAGCCGCATGTGTTATATTCTATGATCAATTTATCAAAAAGTGTGTTTTGAATCAAAAGAGGAGACTTGCTAACCAGAAATGATGAGAGGAACTTTCTATTTTTGACTTCAACAATTAATATCAATAGGAAATACAAATCAAATTCAAGTATTCTATTGTTTATTAAATAGAATGAATTCATGATACAGATCGTTCATGGACACTTTCTCATAATGAATATAATTATTAAGAAAGAAACGAAAGTTAATTTCAAGGTTATTGCATGAAAAATAGTCCTGGCAACAACAAGAGCAACCTAATTAACGTGTGGTGATTAGAAAGTCTCATTATTTAGGAATTAAACCAGTAGACTTTTGTACGAAATGCAAACCATGATGAATGACTCCTTTGGCTAATGGATTTAAATAGATTTAGAGTTTTAAAGGTGTTTGTACTTGTTTCATTCATTTAATGTAATAGTTTGTTTAGCCGCATGTGTTATATTCTATGATCAATTTATCAAAAAGTGTGTTTTGAATCAAAAGAGGAGACTTGCTAACCAGAAATGATGAGAGGAACTTTCCATTTTTGATTTCAACAATTAATATCAATAGGAAATACAATTCAAATTCAAGGACTCTATTGTTTATTAAATTGAATGAATTCATGATAAAGATTGTTCATGGACTCTTTTTCCTAATGAATATAATTATTAAGAAAGAAACAAATGTTAATTTCAAGGTTATTTAATGAAAAATAGTACCAGCAACAACAAGAGTAGCCTAATTAACGTGCTCTGATTTGAAAGTCTGATTATTAAGGAATGAAACAAGTTGACTTTTGTACGAAATTCAAACCATGAAGAATGACTCCTTTGGCTGACGGATTTAAATAGATTTAGAGTTTTAAAGGTGTTTGTACTTGTTTCATTCATTTAATATAATAGTTTGTTTAACCGCATGTGTTATATTCTACGATCAATGTATCAAAAGGTGTGTTTTGAATCAAAAGAGGAGACTTGCTAACCAGAAATGATGAGAGCAACTTTCTATTTTTTATTTCAACAATTAATATCAATAGGAAATACAATTCAAATTCAAGGACTCTATTGTTTATTAAATTGAATGAATTCATGATACAGATCGTTCATGGACTCTTTTTCCTAATGAATATAATTATCAAGAAAGTAAAAAATGTTAATTTCAAGGTTATTTAATGAAAAAAAGTACCGGCAACAACAAGAGCAGCCTAATTAACGTGTGGTGATTAGAAAGTCTCATTATTTAGGAATTAAACCAGTAGAATTTTGTACGAAATGCAAACCATGATGAATGACTCCTTTGGCTGATGGATTTAAATAGGTTTAGAGTTTTAAAGGTGTTTGTACTTGTTTCATTCAATTAATATAATAGTTTGTTTAGCCGCATGTGTTATATTCTATGATCAATGTATCAAAAAGTGTGTTTTGAATCAAAAGAGGAGACTTGCTAACCAGAAATGATGAGAGGAACTTTCTATTTTTGATTTCAACAATTAATATCAATAGGAAATACAATTCAAATTCAAGGACTCTATTGTTTATTAAATTGAATGAATTCATGATAAAGATCGTTCATGGACTCTTTTTCCTAATGAATATAATTATTAAGAAAGAAACAAATGTTAATTTCAAGGTTATTTAATGAAAAATAGTACCGGCAACAACAAGAGCAGCCTAATTAACGTGCTGTGATTTGAAAGTCTGATTATTTAGGAATTAAACAAGTTGACTTTTGTACGAAATTCAAACCATGATGAATGACTCCTTTGGCTGATGGATTTAAATAGATTTAGAGTTTTAAAGGTGTTTGTACTTGTTTCATTCATTTAATATAATAGTTTGTTTAGCCGCATGTGTTATATTCTATGATCAATGTATCAAAAAGTGTGTTTTGAATCAAAAGAGGAGACTTGCTAACCAGAAATGATGAGAGGAACTTTCTATTTTTGATTTCAACAATTAATATCAATAGGAAATACAATTCAAATTCAAGGACTCTATTGTTTATTAAATTGAATGAATTCATGATACAGATCGTTCATGGACTCTTTTTTTCCTAATGAATATAATTATTAAGAAAGAAACAAATGTTAATTTCAAGGTTATTTAATGAAAAAAAGTACCGGCAACAACAAGAGCAGCCTAATTAACGTGTGGTGATTAGAAAGTCTCATTATTTAGGAATTAAACCAGTAGACTTTTGTACGAAATGCAAACCATGATGAATGACTCCTTTGGCTGATGGATTTAAATAGGTTTTTAGAGTTTTAAAGGTGTTTGTACTTGTTTCATTCAATTAATATAATAGTTTGTTTAGCCGCATGTGTTATATTCTATGATCAATGTATCAAAAAGTGTGTTTTGAATCAAAAGAGGAGACTTGCTAACCAGAAATGATGAGAGGAACTTTCTATTTTTGATTTCAACAATTAATATCAATAGGAAATACAATTCAAATTCAAGGACTCTATTGTTTATTAAATTGAATGAATTCATGATAAAGATCGTTCATGGACTCTTTTTCCTAATGAATATAATTATTAAGAAAGAAACAAATGTTAATTTCAAGGTTATTTAATGAAAAATAGTACCGGCAACAACAAGAGCAGCCTAATTAACGTGCTGTGATTTGAAAGTCTGATTATTTAGGAATTAAACAAGTTGACTTTTGTACGAAATTCAAACCATGATGAATGACTCCTTTGGCTGATGGATTTAAATAGGTTTAGAGTTTTAAAGGTGTTTGTACTTGTTTCATTCATTTAATGTAATAGTTTGTTTAGCCGCATGTGTTATATTCTATGATCAATGTATCAAAAAAAAGTGTGTTTTTGAATCAAAAGAGGAGACTTGCTAACCAGAAATGATGAGAGGAACTTTCTATTTTTGACTTTCAACAATTAATATCAATAGGAAATACAATTCAAATTCAAGGACTCTATTGTTTATTAAATTGAATGAATTCATGATACAGATCGTTCATGGACTCTTTCTCATAATGAATATAATTATTAAGAAAGAAACAAAAGTTAATTTCAAGGTTATTGCATGAAAAAATAGTACCAGCAAACAACAAGAGCAGCCTAATTAACGTGTGGTGATTAGAAAGTCTCATTATTTAGGAATTAAACCAGTAGACTTTTGTACGAAATGCAAACCATGATGAATGACTCCTTTGGCTAATGGATTTAAATAGATTTAGAGTTTTAAAGGTGTTTGTACTTGTTTCATTCATTTAATATAATAGTTTGTTTAGCCGCATGTGTTATATTCTATGATCAATGTATCAACAAGTTTGTTTTGAATCAAAAGAGGAGACTTGCTAACCAGAAAAAGATGAGAGGAACTTTCTATTTTTTGATTTCAACAATTAATATCAATAGGAAATACAATTCAAATTCAAGGACTCTATTGTTTATTAAATTGAATGAATTCATGATAAAGATCGTTCATGGACTCTTTTTCCTAATGAATATAATTATTAAGAAAGAAACAAATGTTAATTTCAAGGTTATTTAATGAAAAAAAAGTACCGGCAACAACAAGAGCAGCCTAATTAACGTGTGTGTGATTAGAAAAGTCTCATTATTTAGGAATTAAACCAGTAGACTTTTGTACGAAATGCAAACCATGATGAATGACTCCTTTGGCTGATGGATTTAAATAGGTTTAGAGTTTTAAAGGTGTTTGTACTTGTTTCATTCAATTAATATAATAGTTTGTTTAGCCGCATGTGTTATATTCTATGATCAATGTATCAAAAAGTGTGTTTTGAATCAAAAGAGGAGACTTGCTAACCAGAAATGATGAGAGGAACTTTCTATTTTTGATTTCAACAATTAATATCAATAGGAAATACAATTCAAATTCAAGGACTCTATTGTTTATTAAATTGAATGAATTCATGATACAGATCGTTCATGGACTCTTTCTCATAATGAATATAATTATTAAGAAAGAAACAAAAGTTAATTTCAAGGTTATTGCATGAAAAATAGTACCAGAAACAACAAGAGCAGCCTAATTAACGTGTGGTGATTAGAAAGTCTCATTATTTAGGAATTAAACCAGTAGACTTTTGTACGAAATGCAAACCATGATGAATGACTCCTTTGGCTAATGGATTTAAATAGATTTAGAGTTTTAAAGGTGTTTGTACTTGTTTCATTCATTTAATATAATAGTTTGTTTAGCCGCATGTGTTATATTCAATGATCAATGTATCAAAAAGCGTGTTTTGAATGAAAAGAGGAGACTTGCTAACCAGAAATCATGAGAGGAACTTTCTATTTTTGATTTCAACAATTAATATCAATAGGAAATACAATTCAAATTCAAGGACTCTATTGTCTATTAAATTGAATGAATTCACGATACAGATCGTTCATGGACTCTTTTTCCTAATGAATATAATTATTAAGAAAGAAACAAATGTTAATTTCTAGGTTATTTAATGAAAAATAGTACCGGCAACAACAAGAGCAGCCTAATTAACGTGTGGTGATTAGAAAGTCTCATTATTTAGGAATTAAACCAGTAGACTTTTGTACGAAATGCAAACCATGATGAATGACTCCTTTGGCTAATGGATTTAAATAGATTTAGAGTTTTAAAGGTGTTTGTACTTGTTTCATTCAATTAATATAATAGTTTGTTTAGCCGCATGTGTTATATTCTATGATCAATGTATCAAAAAGTGTGTTTTGAATCAAAAGAGGAGACTTGCTAACCAGAAATGATGAGAGGAACTTTCTATTTTTGATTTCAACAATTAATATCAATAGGAAATACAATTCAAATTCAAGGACTCTATTGTTTATTAAATTGAATGAATTCATGATACAGATCGTTCATGGACTCTTTTTCCTAATGAATATAATTATTAAGAAAGAAACAAATGTTAATTTCAAGGTTATTTAATGAAAAATAGTACCGGCAACAACAAGAGCAGCCTAATTAACGTGCTGTGATTTGAAAGTCTCATTATTTAGGAATTAAACAAGTTGACTTTTGTACGAAATTCAAACCATGATGAATGACTCCTTTGGCTGATGGATTTAAATAGATTTAGAGTTTTAAAGGTGTTTGTACTTGTTTCATTCATTTAATATAATAGTTTGTTTAGCCGCATGTGTTATATTCTATGATCAATTTATCAAAAAGTGTGTTTTGAATCAAAAGAGGAGACTTGCTAACCAGAAATGATGAGAGGAACTTTCTATTTTTGATTTCAACAATTAATATCAATAGGAAATACAATTCAAATTCAAGGACTCTATTGTTTATTAAATTGAATGAATTCATGATACAGATCGTTCATGGACTCTTTTTCCTAATGAATATAATTATTAAGAAAGAAACAAATGTTAATTTCAAGGTTATTTAATGAAAAATAGTACCGGCAACAACAAGAGCAGCCTAATTAACGTGTGGTGATTAGAAAGTCTCATTATTTAGGAATTAAACCAGTAGACTTTTGTACGAAATGCAAACCATGATGAATGACTCCTTTGGCTAATGGATTTAAATAGATTTAGAGTTTTAAAGGTGTTTGTACTTGTTTCATTCAATTAATATAATAGTTTGTTTAGCCGCATGTGTTATATTCTATGATCAATGTATCAAAAAGTGTGTTTTGAATCAAAAGAGGAGACTTGCTAACCAGAAATGATGAGAGGAACTTTCTATTTTTGATTTCAACAATTAATATCAATAGGAAATACAATTCAAATTCAAGGACTCTATTGTCTATTAAATGGAATGAATTCACGATACAGATCGTTCATGGACTCTTTCTCATAATGAATATAATTATTAAGAAAGAAACAAAAGTTAATTTCAAGGTTATTGCATGAAAAATAGTACCAGAAACAACAAGAGCAGCCTAATTAACGTGTGGTGATTAGAAAGTCTCATTATTTAGGAATTAAACCAGTAGACTTTTGTACGAAATGCAAACCATGATGAATGACTCCTTTGGCTGATGGATTTAAATAGATTTAGAGTTTTAAAGGTGTTTGTACTTGTTTCATTCATTTAATATAATAGTTTGTTTAGCCGCATGTGTTATATTCTATGATCAATGTATCAAAAAGTGTGTTTTTGAATCAAAAGAGGAGACTTGCTAACCAGAAATGATGAGAGGAACTTTCTATTTTTGATTTCAACAATTAATATCAATAGGAAATACAATTCAAATTCAAGGACTCTATTGTTTATTAAATTGAATGAATTCATGATACAGATCGTTCATGGACTCTTTTTCCTAATGAATATAATTATTAAGAAAGAAACAAATGTTAATTTCTAGGTTATTTAATGAAAAATAGTACCGGCAACAACAAGAGCAGCCTAATTAACGTGTGGTGACTAGAAAGTCTCATTATTTAGGAATTAAACCAGTAGACTTTTGTACGAAATTGAAACCATGATGAATGACTCCTTTGGCTAATGGATTTAAATAGATTTAGAGTTTTAATGGTGTTTGTACTTGTTTCATTCAATTAATATAATAGTTTGTTTAGCCGCATGTGTTATATTCTATGATCAATTTATCAAAAAGTGTGTTTTGAATCAAAAGAGGAGACTTGCTAACCAGAAATGATGAGAGGAACTTTCTATTTTTGATTTCAACAATTAATATCAATAGGAAATACAATTCAAATTCAAGGACTCTATTGTTTATTAAATTGAATGAATTCATGATACAGATCGTTCATGGACTCTTTTTCATAATGAATATAATTATTAAGAAAGAAACAAAAGTTAATTTCAAGGTTATTGCATGAAAAATAGTACCAGCAACAACAACAAGAGCAGCCTAATTAACGTGTGTGATTAGAAAGTCTCATTATTTAGGAGTTAAACCAGTAGACTTTTGTACGAAATGCAAACCATGATGAATGACTCCTTTGGCTAATGGATTTAAATAGATTTAGAGTTTTAAAGGTGTTTGTACTTGTTTCATTCATTTAATATAATAGTTTGTTTAGCCGCATGTGTTATATTCTATGATCAATGTATCAAAAAGGTGTGTTTTTTGAATCAAAAGAGGAGACTTGCTAACCAGAAATGATGAGAGCAACTTTCTATTTTTTATTTCAACAATTAATATCAATAGGAAATACAATTCAAATTCAAGGACTCTATTGTTTATTAAATTGAATGAATTCATGATACAGATCGTTCATGGACTCTTTTTCCTAATGAATATAATTATCAAGAAAGTAAAAAATGTTAATTTCAAGGTTATTTAATGAAAAAAAGTACCGGCAACAACAAGAGCAGCCTAATTAACGTGTGGTGATTAGAAAGTCTCATTATTTAGGAATTAAACCAGTAGAATTTTGTACGAAATGCAAACCATGATGAATGACTCCTTTGGCTGATGGATTTAAATAGGTTTAGAGTTTTAAAGGTGTTTGTACTTGTTTCATTCAATTAATATAATAGTTTGTTTAGCCGCATGTGTTATATTCTATGATCAATGTATCAAAAAGTGTGTTTTGAATCAAAAGAGGAGACTTGCTAACCAGAAATGATGAGAGGAACTTTCTATTTTTGATTTCAACAATTAATATCAATAGGAAATACAATTCAAATTCAAGGACTCTATTGTTTATTAAATTGAATGAATTCATGATAAAGATCGTTCATGGACTCTTTTTCCTAATGAATATAATTATTAAGAAAGAAACAAATGTTAATTTCAAGGTTATTTAATGAAAAATAGTACCGGCAACAAGAAGAGCAGCCTAATTAACGTGCTGTGATTTGAAAGTCTGATTATTTAGGAATTAAACAAGTTAACTTTTGTACGAAATTCAAACCATGATGAATGACTCCTTTGGCTGATGGATTTAAATATATTTAGAGTTTTAAAGGTGTTTGTGCTTGTTTCATTCATTTAATGTTATAGTTTGTTTAGCCGCATGTGTTATATTCTAGGATCAATATATCAAAAAGTGTGTTTTGAATCAAAAGAGGAGACTTGCTAACCATAAATGATGAGAGGAACTTTCTATTTTTGACTTTAACAATTAATATCAATAGGAAATACAATTGAAATTCAAGGACTGTATTGTTTATTAAATTGAATGAATTCATGATACAGATCGTTCATGGACTCTTTCTCATAATGAATATAATTATTAAGAAAGAAACAAAAGTTAATTTGAAGGTTATTGCATGAAAAATAGTACCAGCAACAACAAGAGCAGCCTAATTAACGTGTGGTGATTAGAAAGTCTCATTATTTAGGAATTAAACCAGTAGACTTTTGTACGAAATGCAAACCATGATGAATGACTCCTTTGGCTGATGGATTTAAATAGATTTAGAGTTTTAAAGGTGTTTGTACTTGTTTCATTCATTTAATATAATAGTTTGTTTAGCCGCATGTGTTATATTCTATGATCAATGTATCAACAAGTTTGTTTTGAATCAAAAGGGGAGACTTGCTAACCAGAAATGATGAGAGGAACTTTCTATTTTTGATTTCAACAATTAATATCAATAGGAAATACAATTCAAATTCAAGGACTCTATTGTTTATTAAATTGAATGAATTCATGATAAAGATCGTTCATGGACTCTTTTTCCTAATGAATATAATTATTAAGAAAGAAACAAATGTTAATTTCAAGGTTATTTAATGAAAAAAAGTACCGGCAACAACAAGAGAAGCCTAATTAACGTGTGGTGAGTAGAAAGTCTCATTATTTAGGAATTAAACCAGTAGACTTTTGTACGAAATGCAAACCATGATGAATGACTCCTTTGGCTGATGGATTTAAATAGGTTTAGAGTTTTAAAGGTGTTTGTACTTGTTTCATTCAATTAATATAATAGTTTGTTTAGCCGCATGTGTTATATTCTATGATCAATGTATCAAAAAGTGTGTTTTGAATCAAAAGAGGAGACTTGCTAACCAGAAATGATGAGAGGAACTTTCTATTTTTGATTTCAACAATTAATATCAATAGGAAATACAATTCAAATTCAAGGACTCTATTGTCTATTAAATGGAATGAATTCACGATACAGATCGTTCATCGACTCTTTCTCATAATGAATATAATTATTAAGAAAGAAACAAAACTTAATTTCAAGGT